>CP045900.1:19822070-19843090 GCA_013387185.1 Caligus rogercresseyi | reverse complement strand
TATATTATCATGACCGAAGAAGGCTCAATTGATGATCCAACCATTATATTGTGTGCTCCTTTGCTCTCAGAGGTCTATACTAAGTACCATATATATAATAAGTAAATACCCCAGTCAATATGAGATAAATTATTATTATTTTCATATCTCTTGCCCTTTGGCACAAACATATTTACTCTCTAATTAAGCTTTGGATTCCGGCCGAAACTGGTGGGCTTTAAAAATCCCTCCTCTCTGTCTTCTGATTATTGTTAATTACATATATTTTTACTTACCTCATTTTCTCAAAGAGTGTTTTTAAGAAGAAAAAAGAAAAGAAATACTTAGATCACCATCGAGTTTTTTCCCTTCTTCATTTCTCGCTTCCCTGCTTTGCTATTAATTTAATTTAGATAGCGTCAATAAGTGTCAGAAGTCAGTGTGTGAATAAGATATAAACTATGAGACAGAGAGAGTGAGAGAGAGGGAGAAATAAAGATAGAGACTAAGAGAGAATGAATAATATGTTGTTCTGATCCCAACAACTTTTACATATTATAGTGATGCAGGCATAAAAAAGAACAAACAAATATTGAATCAGCATTGAAATAAGAAAATCTTCGAGTCCCAATTGCAGAGCTCATTATAAAGACTAGTGCAATACGTCCGTTAGTTATTATAAAACACAACGTTAACAGCATATAGACCTTTATTGTATATGTTTGCTGTTCCAAGTTGCAATAATCATGTTGAAATTATGGTATTTTTACTCTACATACTTGTTCAATATTCAAATTGAAGCTTTAATGATTGATTTTACATATAGTATTACAGCTATATGTACTATAAAAACAAAGTTATTTTTTTACAATCATGCTTATATTTTTCCATATTGTTTTGGTGTGATTGATCTAGAAGACGGCACTGTTTCGATGGCAATGTAAACAATTATCCCTTCACAAGTAACCGGTACGGTATGTAGATTATCATTGACCCATCACGTTTTTAACTAATTTTGTAGATCTGTTAATAAGACTCCTAAAATAACAAAGTATTATTATTCTCTCTTGACAAGGGGTGCGAATGATAAAAAAACACCACAAATTCTTGGTGATAAGTACAGTGAATGCAAATACAAAAATGTATTTCATTTTCTCTCCCTTGTCAAGCATATCATTAAGTTTATGGGGCACATACTTTTTGGGAGTTAACTAGTATGTAAGTATAGGGTTGCAAATTGGGTAAATGCTATCACCTTCGCCACCACCATTATTAGTATTATTACTGCCACTGAAAGCCATTAAAGTTTCCTTTTTGTATAATAGGTATCTAAGGCCTAAGGGCCTTAATATATATATATATATATATATATATATGCATTTGAAGCATCGTCCATATTTCACAAATGTGTACTTATGTATGTACCATATTTTGCTCAAAAATGCATTCCACCTTCCGGGGACGTTAACTGCGCAATAGCTCAGGGGCTCCCTATGTTGTGTGGTACTTTCGTACACCTCTTTTATGTTTTAGGGACTCACGGTACATATAAATATTATTATTTATTTGCCAAAAGAAGAAAAAAGTGAAAGAGAGGGTAGTTATACAGTCAATCAGCAACTCTATCAGAAGAAGCAATGAAGAATCCCTGTCCATTAGGGTGATTCTTATTTTTCGTTTTGCGGATTTGAGAGTCGAGCTCCCCCTAGAATTTTACTTTAGAGCATAGATATCATCTTGTGAAAGTTTGAACGAAATCGAATAATGGGAAGTACCCGCTCAACGGGCCCAAATGTATTTAGTAAACTTATGTAGTAATTTTGTTTTCGCCATTCGATCGAGTCTGATGTCCTTAATTTCAATGCTATTTTCAAACAATTTGCCGTAAAATGTAGGTATATTCGCAAGGATTTCAAATCTGTTTTTATTTTTTATGTACATCCCAAATTCAATGAGCAATTTAAGTTTTGAAATAGTCATTTTTATGGAAAATACCCCAAAAATGAACATTTTTAAACTTTCATATCGTATTTGAAACCTAAAACAGATTTGAAATCCTTGCGAGTATACCTTGGTAAAGGCTAATAAAGGCGCGCCGGATTGTCTCCTAATTTCATACAAGTTTATATTCCATTAAATGTTACTTAGACGTGTATCGAGTATATTTCTTACCATTGGGCATATTAGTTACATTGTAACTAGTCTAAAATATATAAATAAATAAAGAAACAATAAAATTATAAAATTATATAAAATATAAAATAAATAAAAACAAAATGCCCATGCAGAATGGATTATATGGGGACGCTGCGTCCAATGGCCCTAGCTGCGGTCCTGGCTGTGTGAAGGGTATGGCCGACCTTAAGGCCTTAGACAAGTTCCTTAGACGTATTTCTTTTGTACACATTTTAAGGCATTGATATGTGTTGACGTGACTTGTATGGAAAAATATGTATAAGTACTTCACATTCCAATTTTAACCTATTGAAGAACATTCATTAGGATTTTATATATAACTAGAGGCATATATACACTCAGAGAGTGCAAACCTCCGCCGTCACGGGGTCCTTATGAGCCTTCCGAGCGGATTTTTCACGACTGGGGCGGCGTAGAGGGCCGGGAGAGGGTTACCCCTCGACGGAAATTCCGAGAGAAGACGCTCCCGGCCCCCGATTTCACAGCACAGCGACATGTATTGGCAGAGTAGGCTAACTTGAAATATTTATTAGTATTTAGCTCATTTTGCATCTTAATTCTGCACTCAGAGATGCCAAAATTTAATCACTTGTTCGTTTTGGCACTTCTAACAACTTCACAAAGTTTCATCTGAATCCGTTCGGTACTTTTTGAGTTATCCTGCTGACAAACCAACAACAAACCAACGCCAGTGAAAACAATACCTCCTTCGGCGGTGGTAATAATAACGTCGCTAAATAAGAGATAACTGTACACTATAAACGAAATGAATAATTATATATAAATTATAAAGAAATTACAATATTATTAAATTTAAGGACTAACAATATTTAATATTATTTTTCAACATTTTTGAAGAATATGAATTTAACTATTTATATTTCAAGAGTAAAACTCATCAGCTGCCACGTACGCCTCGAAACCCGGATTTAATACAAAGGATCTTAGTGATGAAATATTAATAATAATACTATCCCCATTACACATACTTCCATGCCAAAACTAAGTCCCGATAAATTAGTTTGAAGCCTTGTGCCTTAATGTCTTTTATACATCCAAAGACAGCCTGAATAAAACATGATACTACAAAAGTATAAACAATATCCATTTAAATACTTCATAATGTGCATATCATAAATATTAATACGTTTCATGTATTCAAATAAAGAGCATATTTAACTAGAGGCATATATACACTCAGAGAGTGCAAACCTCCGCCGTCATGAGCCTTCCGAGGCGGATTTTTCACAACTGGGAGGCGTAAGAGACGGGGGAGGGTTCCCCTAGACGGAAATTCCGAGAGGAACACGCTCCCGGCACCCAATTTCACAGCACAGCGACATCTATGGCAGAGTAGGCTAACTTGGAAAATTTAGTAGTATTTAGCTCTTTGGCGCCTAATTCTGCATCAGAGATACCAAAATTTAATCACTTCTTCCTTTTGGCACTTCAACAACTCCACAAAATTTCATCCAAATCCGTTCAGTACTTTTTTGAGTTATCCTGCTGACCAACCACAAACCAACAACTAACAACCAACAAACCAACAAACTAACAACCAACAAACCAACAAACGCCAGTGAAAACAATACCTCCTTCGGCGGAGGTAATTATCATCCTTTCATTTATAATGGGCTTCTTGGCATCCTCCTCTTAAATGACATCATTTAGAGGGGTGCTTATTAGTGAGGGCCAGAAGTGTGTCTCACACACCAGGAGGGACTAAGCTACTCATCAAGGAGGAGGGAGATTTCAAGGATTATTATCATTATTATTGTGATGAATACGGGGATGTCCCGTAGGGTGCTCATGAGACTGTAATTGAGACGTAATCAGAGAGGAGGAGGAACATTTGTACATGCTACATACATGTGTCTATGGTGCCCTTCCTGTACCATAAGGAGGTAACCATAAGAGATTTTTGATATCAGTAAAGTCTTTGTAGTGGAGAAAAACCAAAGGTTAAAGGGACCACGGTGGTATGTTGAGTTATTATAATTGGCATAGTCCATGCATATATGTATATATCATATATATAAGATATATATTATATTATAATATATATATAATATTCATATATATATATACATATATATACTGGCATGTCAAAACAATTATTACACTTACTAAAACGTTAAAAATCGAGATTGCGTAAACCAATTGCAAAAATTTAAAACGCAACTGAAGTAAAGGTACAGTTTGATCATTTTGTATATCTTCTTCCTCACTCGTAAAATGAGCGAGAAGCTAACATCGGAACACAGATTGCAACCCACAGAGATCGCTTCACGCTGAACATGGTCCCCCCCCCCCAACGTCTCGTGGCCGGCAGGGACCTTGAGTTGGAAGCCTGCTTCGGACCAAATCCGATCTTCAACTGTAGGACGTCAAAACGGCCGTGTAGGCCGAGCGACCAAGTCCATGGCGCCCCACGCAAAGGACATGGGTGTGTCGACCAACACCATTGGCAGGATGGTCATTACCATCTGGGTCCCCGAATGCAATGTTGCGGTCGTTCTGGCCTGTTCCTCACGGGATCCAGGTCCATGTCTTCTCGTCACTGAAGATGATGACTCACTTGGCTGGTGCAGATTTGAGGTCCTTGAAGAGTCTTTGGCAGCAAAGAAGATGGACCGCCATCATCTTGGGAGTGAGCAGGGGGCTCTTCTTCAACTCAAGGACTCCCCCCTCTGCTCAAGGTCCCTGCCGACCACGAGGGCGTTCTTGACATCGTAGACAGTGGGGCGTGAAGGCGATCTCCGTCGGGGTGCTTCCCGCAACTTGTTCCGATTGTTATGCTGTTCGCTCATCTTACGAGTGAGTAAGAAAATGTATAAATGAAAAATTGTCAACTGAATTTTAGCTCGTTTAAATTTTTTTGAAATTGATTCACACAACTTCTTTATATCACGTTTTTAGTAGTGTAATAATTTTTGACCATGCCCGGTATATATATATATATATATATATATATGTATAAATATATCAGAGCTGCAACTACCTAATGTAAATCGGTATTTATAACTCGAAGCGTGTTACCTGGTGTGAATAAGTTGAACTTTGCATAATAAATAAAACAACTCCGGACCTGAAAGTGCATTTAATATCGGACAACGATTAACAAAAAGACAGTTAAGGAAATAATTTGTTTGCTATTACCTTCCATGTCCTTCAAAATCCAAGTGCATATATGTTTTAAATAATAATAACATGTGTTAAATTTCAAATCATTTCTTTAAAATTATTACAAATTATGTACTTAATTGTCTTTTGTTATAAATTGTCCGATACTAAATGCATATGAAGAAGTCACAGAGCAGATAATATAAAAATATCTCTTTCTTTATTATGTACGCACCGATTGATATTCGATAGATATATAATAAAATCTACCCGAATACCGAATCGACGATACCGAATCCTAGATATATATATATAGATATATAATAAAGTTAAACCTGTCTTAGCGGCCATTTGTCTGTAGTAAACATTTGACCATCCAGATTTTTAGGGAGTCGTTTAAAGTGAATGCGATAGCTCAGAGCGTAAGGTGTATTCAACTTTCAATATTTAGGGTGCAGGTTCGAATTAAGTAGTAAAACCTTTTGTGTATAGCGACCTTTTTGGGCTCTCTTGAGTAACAGTGTTGACTGTATTAAAAGGTTATTCGAAGACATAAATCAGTTGACTCCACATGCACTTGCCACCCCTGTTAATCTCAATAATATCCATCCATCCCTCTCTCGTTCTCTCTCTTTTGTATTAAACTTTATCCATATACCTCAGTACATAAATAATTTTCATGATTTCTCAAGATATTTATCCAGACATAATTACACCCATTTCAATATTTCATTGCTTTTATAGAAAAATACCTACATATATGATTATTTTACCCTTCATATTAAACGAATATATTTTATGTATTCATATGTATTGTATATATGTAGTATGTATATACATTTATACATATGAAAAAGATAAAAAACTTCTTTGGAAGAAGTTCTTCATGTTGTTCGTATATTTTATGATAGGAACTTAGTACGGTCATAAACAATATGGAACCATAAGCCTTCTATACATATATATTTATATACTTTTATTCGCCAAGTTTTTAATTAGGTTTTCGGTCGTGGATACAGGGAGAGTATGGAGGCAAAGAGAGAGAAAAAGAGAGGTTTGCTGTCCCCTTTTTTGCGGGATTTAGTTCCTTCAATGTAGACCTATTACTATACATACCATAGTAATAAAAATAATAATAACAACTTTCGTGTTTGAATGCTGCGTAAGAGTCCAAAAAACGTTCCCTTGTAGTGTCTTCCGCGTTACTTTTAGAGCCATTTTCGTATCTATTGCTTAAGAAAAATGAATTGCTTTTTAAATATTTGCTTAAAACATTCTAAAAAATATATAAAACTTGATTGTTATGTGCAAGTTTGTTTTTATAATTGAAATATATTTAATCATGGATCAAATCATCACTGTATCAAAAGACAGCCTCATTGGAACCGATGCTCCTTAAAAACGATTAAGGGTTTTCGTTATTTGATCCACTCTCCCAAAATAAAATTACAATTATGAATTAAATAGCCTCAATAAAAACAAATTTAGTAACTAAATCAGCCTGCCAACCATTTCAAATGACCCTCTAACCGATGAATAATATTTTATAAAATCTAATCAAGGGCTTCGTGAACTCATAACGAGTGGGCGGCCATTCATTATTCTAATTTGTTAATCATTATATATATACTTATCACCATTTAGAATATTAATTTGAATAACACATTGTCAGCAGGACTGCTAGTGAAACTATCCGAGAAAAGGTATATGTACTTGTTTTGGAAGCTCTGAGTCATTCTTGCTTATCAGGGTGGGTTCGATGTATTAGCCCCGATTTGATAAGATATTGCTGTATGATACATCTCCTCAAGTGCGGGAGTTTTTATTCAAATACCTACATAATATACATATATGTATTTCTCATTACAAAGATAAACAATTGTATTTTTATTTGTTCAAATGAAGGCCGGGAATTACAACAGAAGTAAATAAAAATAAGTATTTGAAAGTTTACATTATAAGAAATATGCAGTTTTATTTTCTCTGTATTGATTATTTTCATGAAAAATGTACCGATTTCTTTACTATATTCGATGATAGGACTAGGTTTACTGATTTAGTATTTTACCTCCGCCGAAGGAGGTATTGTTTTCACTGGCGTTGTTTTGTTGGTTGGTTTGTCAGCAGGATAACTCAAAAAGTACGGAACGGATTCAGATGAAACTTTGTGGAGTTGTTGGAAATGCCAAAAGAAACAAGTGATTAAATTTTGGCATCTCTGAGTGCAGAATTAAGATGCAAATGAGCTAATACTAATAAATATTTCAAGTTAGCCTACTCTGCCAAAGATGTTGCTGTGCTGTGAAATCGGGTGCCGGGAGCGTCTTCCTCTCGGATTTCCTTCGAGGGGAACCCTCCCCCGTCTCTCTACGCCGCCCCAGTCTTGAAAAATCCGCCTCGGAGGCTCATAAGGACCCCATGACGGCGGAGGTTTGCACTCTCTGAGTATATATGCCTCTAGTTATTTATTTGTTCTATAGTTATATGACTTTTTGAACAGGGATGAGACTAAATTTTTCTGTATCACTTTTAAAAGTCGTCCGTATTACTTATTTATACAATACATCCCTTCGTCCCTGCCATTTGACATTTATATTCTACAAAGAATATCCAAACACTACGCCATGCTTTTTATTCCTTTGGTTTAGCGTTGATATCACTTTATTTTGAAATCACTACAGCCAATATAGGAATCATAAAGTTTTGTTAAAATACCGTTGCATTGTTGATAAAGTGTTGTAATATTTTTTGTGTAATTTAATGAATAACAAAAACAAAATTCCTCTAAGAATTAAAACAGAAATATTGTATTTACTATGCTTAAATATGCATTTTTTTCTTATTCAAAATATACAAAGTACAAAATATACTACACAATTTTTTTTAGAAACAAAATAAAATAATAAATCTAAGGACAGCTATGTTCAAAAAGAATCATGTATGTACATACATTTTAATATAAACATTCTTGAAATCATTCTCTTGCTGTTCGATTGTTACATTTTAATTAATTAAAAAAACTATATTTCTCTGTCAAAACGTCTTGTAATTCAACCAATAGTTAAATAAATAGTAAATAGCAAAATATACCCTCATTTAATGCGTATATGTAGGCACTACTACTGGCTTTGATAAAACATAGTACTAATAGAGTTATTCTCTCTAATTAGACAAAGACTCTTTTTTTTTTTCTTTGAAGCCTTCTGACCTCTTTTTGAAGGGTTTGCTCACATGGGATTGAGATTCAGCGGGTTGGTCATTTCCCCCTCTTTTCCCCTGATGATTACTCCAGTCCTGTGTTGGTCTGGCATATAAATGAGAAGATGTATATGTAAAAAAAACCATGCTAACCCTCTCTGATAGTGGTGATGGTGGTGTAATGGGCTTCTCACCAGCAGCCAACTAATATCCTCCTCTACTTGTTTTTCTCCACACATATTTGTGTGCGTTGTTCTTTTTTTTATGTGTGTGTGTGTAATGGGGAAGTATTCTTCTTCTTCACAAAAGCCAATTTTGTTTGGGTGCTGCTGGAGAAGGTGGTGCTTCAGATTCGTGAGGGAGAAATACACACCACCACCGGTGGTGCGAAGCGAATTGGAAATTTATGCCAGCTTCGCTTAATTGAAGTGCATAGGATTTCTTTTTTTAAATGTGTTATTATGCTGTTGTTTTGACAATGATTGAGGATTCTCCGGGGGTAATAAATGTGTATATTTTTATAATCATGACTAATTTACCCTGGGTGTCATTCTTTTCGTACTCAACTCTTATGATAGACAAAAAAAAACCACATGAGGAGTACATATAACATCTGTATTTGACACTCTCTCTGTTTGCCATAGCTTCTTAATTAATTATACTTATCATTATACAACCATTCGAAGGGGGTAATTAAATACCTTCAATGATTTTGTGAATATTTGAGGCAGCTTATCATGAACCAAGAATAAATGCCTTTGAAATTCGCCAATAATCCGATTATGTATTAAATAAGTTCAAATAATGTCCACTTCATATACATATGAAGCATATATTGTTATGATCATAAGTTGAAATTTAATTTGAAGTAAGTCTTGTGACTTATGGAGTAACAGTATATCGTCTTAAACTTTTAAGAAGCTGTGAAATTGGTTAAAAACATGTAAATAGTTTTGTTTTCTTTATATCTATACTTAGACCTACGTCATTTTTTTTCTTGGCCAACAGGCGTAACTATATTTTCAGAGTTTCAAAATTTTAAAGAAAAAAAACAATATACAACTACACAATTAAAAATACATGTAGAATACTGGTAAAAATAATGAAAAAATTGTAAAACTTATACAATACGTCCTTAAAAGTGTATTTGAAGAAGAAAACACAAACTTATTCTCTCGTTTTCAATATTTAACTCCACTATTTCAAAAAATATTTGCTTTAAGTTACTTTTTTCTATGATTTCAGGGCCCCATGAGCGTTTGAATGTTTGATATTATCTCATATAACGAAATTAGGTGTATGAGCCCCCAAAAAATAACATAACTTTTCAGTCATCATATATGTAGAAAAATAAAAGTATTGGAACTTCATGACTCGTTTAATCTTTTACTGATCTCCATGTATGACTAATAGTAGTGGTGACAATCCAGAGGAGCTTTTGAAGGGCGTTCTACACACAAAAATATATAATATTACTACATCATTATCGCTACACTCACTCGCCCTCTTCTTCTTTTATTCCATATTGATTTTTAGGATGAAAAAATGATGATTGTCCTCTTATGTGTTTTTTTTGTTATTTTTCCATTCATGCATTAAGAATGTTTGACAACATTATGAATGATGTTTGGTTCATGAATATTAAAAATAGATTTCCATTACTCAAAAAAAGACAAGTGGTGAGGCTGCGTCACGGATGACGATGCAAAGCACACATGTCAAAGATTTTAGTATTATAATATTTATTTGCTAAATAATCCTTATCTTAATTTTATTATAAAGTTATATAAAAATTGTGTGAAAATATAAAACCATATCTTCATATAAAATTGTTTTTTCAAGATTGTTTGTTTCCGATATTGAACGTTATTCTTATAACGATTGTGTTGGTGAAAATATATCCTTGGAAATTGATTTTAATTTAACAATGTTAGTTTTATATTATTATTATTTGTTTACAGTAATATATACAAAATAACGCTGGCTCGACTCCCGAGTCACTTTTGGTATATCTCATTGTTCATATTCTAGGTTCGATAGACTAATTTACAAGCTATAATGTTTTCATATCCAAACAGATGTAATTCTGTCGAACCAAATAGTCAAAACCAGTGCGGAGGGAGTGCGATAGCCGTGAGCGTTATGGCGTGTTCAACTCTCCATGTGAGGCGCAGGTTCGAATCCGAGAGTGGTTGGCCATTTTTGATCTACTTCATTGATAGATCCTCGGTGCGATAGACTAATTTTAACGCTATAATGCTTATTTATATTCAAATGGATACAATTCTATCGAACCATATAGGAAAAACACATTTGCCTCAGTTTAAATGTATTATTTTATGTAATTTTTGGATATTTTAAAACCGCAAAAACTAATTATCTAATAATGTCCCATGTTACTGTTTTCCAGGATGGGCCTTTGGACTTGATGTTCATTTGAGGATCCAACGGCGGGATTCTTTTTCCGTGAGAGTACTCGAGCTCTTCATCGGACTTTTCTCATCCTCCGGAGTACTCTCGAAGACGCCTCTCCACATCCTCCTCTTCCTCATCAGCTGAACCAACCACGAGCATCGTGTTGAATAGCGGGGCTTCCTCCTCCGGCAGTGGGGGTTCCTCAAATGCGAGTCGGATCGGAGGCCAGGTGGCAGAGGATGTTCTTCATAGTGCAAGGTAAGAAAGGATCCTCGTTACCCCATCAACGATACTCACTTCTCTCCTTACCCAATATACAAATACGATAAGATTCAAAATATACAATTATTGGCTTATATTTCTTTGTTTTGTTATATACTATTTATTTGAGATTTTTTTAGGTATACTTAAGATATTATATATTTTAAGAATGGTATATGTTTTGGACATTTAAAATGTTAAAAAGGAAGTTGTTTTCTAACTAAAATGTTTATATGTTTTCATTTTAACAAATTTATATTTCTATTATGAATATTTTCATTATTTGGTGGACAACTTTTATTCAATAAAGACCTTGCTGATTAAGGGAAAATGATAAACTAATTGAAGAATTGAGATAATACATTTTCATATTTGAAAGTAACTGATAAGCGAGTAACGAATTTTTATAGCAATTCTTATTTTTGGGTGGCAATGATTCTACCATTTTAAAGGAATGAAAAACCTCTGGATTCTAAAAGATGAAGTCAAGATGAGGTCAACCAAATTGTAGTATGTCCGGATCGATAGTTTGATGCTTAAATCAAGACTTTATTATTAACAAGCCTCTCAATAATAAAAGAGCCAATTATAGGTATGCTTAGAAAGTCCAAAACCAATCTATAACAAAGTCACTTAAAAATATATATTTACCATCATTGTTATATGCAATTTTCTTTCGATTTTTTGTAGGCAGTTGATATTATTTTATGGTTAAATATAAATATATTAAAAAAGTATTTTATTTTCATTCGTAGTTCTTAAGAAACCCTAAATATATCAATAAAGACAATAATCAAAGCACTACCAGGAATTTTAATGGTTTTATACGGGCTAAAATTTGATTGGTTTAATTCATAAAGTTTAGGTTCCATGGAGTTATTTCGGAGTTGAATAAATAAACGTAGTTTTCTTTCATCCAACGACATTTCTTCCTTTCTTTTTCTCAAGATTCATCGTTCTCAAGACATCCCAACCCGTTTTGATCCGTGCGGAGTACGGTCCATTCGAGCAGCGTCAGACCGTTCCCACCCAGTACGTCGTTCCGGACCTCTCCGAAGGCCCTGCCGCCCCAACCAACGCCCCTCCCAGCCAGGCCTCATCACGGACTTTAAGCCCCACGGCCTTGACCTTAGCGCCCATCCCGTCACCCGGGAGATCCCTCGTGACAAACCCGTGCTCCGAGTACTCTTTCACGCCGGGGGACGCAGTGGCTCTTACCGATCACTCTCCGGACTTCCCGGACGATCTGCATCCGCTCTATGTGAGCTGCGGGAACGAAACCAAGAGCACGACATGCTCGCCAGACGGCCGAGATGGAACGTGTCTGGGGCAGGTCACTCTTCCCTCAAGATGGTGGCCCAGTCTCGTATTCAATGGATCTGACGAAGAAAATGGGAGTGGGAAGACGAAGCACCAAAGATCATTGCAAGCGTCTCATATTCCGTTGAAGAGACTCGTGGGAATTCCTGCTCTGGGAACTCAGGTACGTTAGACTACCATAAATGACAAAACTGCGATATCTTTGGTTTTCATGTACTGTTCTTTTGTGTATGGTATATTTCTTCACATAGTTAGTACTGTACATAGTAAGCCCCTTTATGGAATGAAGGAGTTCTTCAATAAAAGATTACTTCTGCTCTCTTGAGCTCCTTCAATATTGAATTAGAATCACTTTCATATATCCTCTATACATTTAAAGCCTTTACAAATAATGATGATTATGATACAAACAGAAAGAAGGATCTTCAATAACTTTTCCCTTTAAATCCCCTTTATCTTCTCCAAATGCAATGCTTTTAAGAAGCATTTCGTGTTTTAGCATTAGTTATCATATACCATATTTTGTTAGAAAGCATGCTATTATCCGTGTATTATGAACAATATGGATATTTCCCCCCCTCTAAAGGAAATAAAAGCAAGGAACTTTTTTAGTAAATATATATTAAAAGTGGCTGAGTCAACTTTATTGCTTTACAACTTTAATTTCCTGTTAATCTGAAACTTTACTTTAGAATGCGTCAAACTCTTTATTGAAGAGATCCGTGATATGTTTATATAATAAAACATTTTTTATATATGTATCCTTCATTTCAACAAATTAATTTAATATTTATTTTGATATATCCCACCATATCAAGTAATAAATAAATATTGACTAAGGCTTAGTTCGTAGGCTCTAATAGGCTAGGAACAATTATTAGGGCTGCACATATTGCCCTCGATTGGATTTGCTCTCCCGCCACAGCTGGAAATAATCATCTACAAAATCCATCTGCTGTCAAATGGAATAAAAATGAACAACAATGCAATGAGGGATTGTCATGTAACAGCATAAGTTTAAAAGTAACCCCAGAGCTGCGACTACCGAGTATTAATCGGTATTTAGAACTGGAAGCGTTGTTACCTGGTGTGAAGAAGTTGACCTTTGCAAAATAAATAAACAACTCCGGAGCTGAAAGTGCATTTAATATCGGACAATGTATAACAAAAGACAGTTAAGAAAATAATTTGTTTGCCATTGCCTTCCATTCCATTCAAAACCCCAGTGCATGTATCATTTATATGAATATAACATGTATTAAAATTTCAAAATATCTCTTAAAGAATTATAACAAATTATGTACTTAGTTGTCTTTGTTATAAGTTGTCCGATACTAAATGCATATAATGAAGTCACAGAGCAGATACATAAATAAATTATCTTTCTCTCTTATCTACCGCACCGATAGATATTCGGTAGACTATAATAAAATCTACCGAATACCGAATCGGCGGTACCGAATCCCAGCTCTGGTACCCCTTTAAGAGGACTCATCCCATTTATACGCCATTAGAATACAATATTAAATTCCTCCAAGTAACGTCTTAAGGTAAAAATAAGATAAATACATTAAATTGTAGTAAATTTATGATATTTCAGACTATTAAAATTATGAATCTCACTTAGACCTTTTTATTTGATGTAATACTTTTACATAAAGAATCAGAAGGAACTAGAATGTCTAATGTATATATAGCAATACATTAACCTTACAGTGTGTTTATAAAATCTAAACACAAAAATATCTTTCTCATTTTAAAGTATAATTACAAGATATTGGCTATCTTTGTCCCTTCCGTATTTTCCATTATCATTCATAATTAAGTTTGCACATCCAACTTTTGAAAAATAAACTACAAATAATCGTGCATTTTTTAATTATATGTAAAGTGATATCTATTTATAATATATCTATTACAAATAAAAGTTTATACATTTTTTTCGAATGGTATAAAACAAAGGGCTTCTGTTGTTGTTCTTATGAAATGCATATAATATAGTAACACCATGAATATATAGCATTATGCAATTGAATATTAAATAATGATTAAACTTTTTTTTTTGGTCCCACTCAAAAACTTTCCATAAATTATACATGTAAATATAATAATATTACATAAATAACAACAAAACTACTTTTATAAGTAAACACAAATGTAATAGAATTTAAATGTGTCAAAAGCATTATGCTTTATATATATATACATTTATTCGAAAGCTTTGAATACTATTTTGATGGCTTTATATTTGTATATGTAGATAAACAGTTGAGTATGAAGTTATTGATGGAAACATATTGTCGTCTATGTGTATCCTGAGTATGAAGAGAGAGTCCTATATGAGTTTGTATGTCTTTTGAAAGCCCCAAGGCTCCGTTTTTATGTTTCGCCCTCATAGCATTTGTAGTTAATGGAATCAATAGGCGGATGTATATAAACATAAAAATAACGCAAATGTCTTCTGCGGATGGATATACTCACTATCTCATATAATGTGTCTGCTTGAACATCGTTATATGTATATACTTCGCACATATGGTATGTACTGAAAATAAACGAGATTATATTTTTTGTTCGGGGAAAATCAATTTAGAGTATAAGTTTTTGGTTTGTTAGAGTGAAAAAAGTATATATTCAAGAATGGAAGTTCAATATTTAGAATGATTGTTCATATATATATAATATTGATATATATATATATAATATATATATATATATATTTAAGGAATCATAATAGGAAATGCAAGACAAAGACATTCCTTAGAGTTATCATAATCATTTTGTTGTGATAAATAATGAAACTGAGTATTTTTACCTCCGCCGAAGGAGGTATTGTTTTCACTGGCGTTGGTTGTTGGTTGGTTGGTTAGTTTGTTTGTTTGTCAGCAGATAACTCAAAAAGTGCGGAACGGATTCGGATGAAACTTTGTGGAGTTGTTGGAAATGCCAAAAGGAACAAGTGATTAAATTTTGGCAACTCTGAGTGCTTCTTTAAGATGCAAAATGAGCTACATATAATAAATATTTCAAGTTAGCCTACTCTGCCATAGATGTCGCTGTGCTGTGCTCTCCTCTTTGATGAACTGAACGCCCCCTATAATTCAAGTGTATAGAGTTAAAGGAGCAGTATGTAGAGTTAAAAGGACAGTACGTAGAGGGTTGGAAATGACAAAAGACCAAGTGATTCATTTGGCTGGAATCGGCGGAGGTTTGCACTCTCTGAGTGTATACATGCCTCTAGTTTGATTGCTATCATAAAAAGTTTATCATGGAGTTTGTTGGTAATAAGTTTCTATGATCACGTTGTTAAGTATGCGTCATGGATAATATCGTGTAATAAACGAGATAAATACATACAGGATTTATATTAAAGTAGTTACAATATACTTTGTAGAGTCATCTTTAGACAGAGTTATAATTACATTTCTAAAAACGGAAGTCAGTGAAGCCATTTTCGGGCCTATGAGCAAGTTTGTTATCAGCTGCAGCCAGATATACGGCTTGTTCTCTGAAAATTCCTATCTTTGCAAGGATTCGGGGACCATGCTGAAGTCATATATTTTCCTACAATTTCCCTATTTCATTTAAAAATATGACGTCGGATTCTGAAAATTTTAAAATTGTTTAAAAACTTTGTATTGTACCACTTTATCGTTCTTTTATTATTCCATGATTTTTAGTTTTTGTTATAATATTCTCGTTCTTCTCCAAAATAATAATTTTAGACTAGAATGTCATATTTTTTTTTGTTTTTAACACAATTTCTTTGGCATATTTTATAACTAAAATAAACAAAAAGAATTACATATCTCCATGAGTAAACTATTGATTATATAAATAAATCCTTTTCCAATAATCCTATTTATCTTATGCCTAACTATATATTCAATGTAAATATCGTATTGATGTTTGTTTCCTATCTCTCAAGAAAATAATAAATGTTGAACATTTATTTTTTAAGTTTGAAAGCCCAGATTTCAATGTCTGATGTGATGAGTTTGACAATAAAAAATATAACTTTAATTGTTCCAGCTTTTCTTTGCATATATGTGAGAGGAGAAGAAGTAAAAACTTTTGATGTAAAAAGCATTTTTAGATTGAAGCATACAGGGAAACTCCATTCTACGTTTTCGTAATGAATAGTAGCATTATAATCCAAAAATACGCTTGAAAAGCATTATATTTAGGACGTAAAATAGATAGCTCACAAGCTTTAACCGACATTTCTATTTTTTATGTCTGGGATGTTAGAAACTCGATTCTTAACTTTAACCATAAATTTCAGAGTTTTTTTAACAGCAAATTGAACATATGAAAAAAATTAAACATAATTAATCAGATAATTCTTTAAGATACGAAGCATAAATTTTAAATATGTTATTCACTTTAAAATATATAAACGTTTCTGAGGATGCTTTGTGTGTTAAGTAGTTATCAACGCGAGAGTTCAAATCCGAATGTCTTTATATTTAAAAAAAATATCGCCTTTAATGGATCCATGTCACATAAAAAACATAATTGTTTTCTTTGACAACTATTTCACGAAAAATAATACAAACTAATCTCATAAACTAAATATAATAGAATAACCCTTATACACATATATGCAAGGATACCATTCTATCGACCACAATATCAAAAGAAAACCTGATGTTATATAAATATATATTATTTATATGCAGCATCGGTATATTAGGAATAATATTGCCAAGTGAGCTATCTTTTCGCTTTTTGTTGATTTTAATGACGTCACACCGGCAAACGGGACGAGAATAGTATTTTTTTTCTAATGTGTGTCTTCTCTTTGTCGTCATAAAAATATATTCCTACAATTAGTTTATTGATGACGTGAAAATAATAGTAGAATTACTGACGTTTCACTTGGCATGTAATAAACTGACCATGTATTCTATATACCTTGAATACTACCAATGATATATATATAATATATGGTAAGATATAGTTTTCAGTATTGTAAGACGTGTTAAGAAAACATTGAATTAATTAATGAGGAAATTTTTGCTCATATCATTTGCCTATTGATTTTGTAATTGACATCAACTTTGATAAAAGACTAAGGAATATTCTTATACAATTCCTTAGCCGAAATAAGGAACTTTATGTGAACTAAATTTGAATGAGGATATTGTAATAACTAGCTCATTGTTGTAATCAGAACAACACTTTCATATTTGATATAAATAAATATATAGCAACATGAACCTTAATTTATCAAAGTCACGAAATCAATAAGTTGTATTTTCATCTAAAAGTTAATTGAATCATTATTAACGGATGTCATACTGATTGACTTATGAAAAAATTGCGTGCAGCTTTTAATTGAACTAGTGTCTATGAAAATTAATTGGATGAATGACCAAATATATAGACTGAAGTCCCTAAAAAATGGACCTTAAAATACACCCTCCAATTAGAGATGTTGATTCTACAAAAAATATATCATTTCTTTTTTTGTCAAATCTTGCGACGACAAAAAAAAAAGGAGTCCGTTTTATATGTTTGCCCCACAACTTTACTTAGATTGTATTAACTATAAAAACTCTATAAAGGGTGTGCAATAGCTCACTGCGTTAAGGCATGTTGGGCTCTCAATGTTGGGGGGCGCAGGTTCGAATATTCCGAGAGGGAAAGATCTATTTTGATCAACCTCCTTGGTTCTATAGATGAATAATTTACACGCTGGATTACTTATTTAACTTCAGTCGGACACAAGTGAGTGCGATGGCTCAGTGTGTGAAGGCGTGTTCAGCTCTCCATGTTGAGGGCAGAATGCTTCTCACAAAATATTTCTATACTTCAGTAAGTGGACTTTAGGGAAATGAATTTTATTTGAAGTCTCTTTTATTATATGGACATGAAAAAGGGGAATCCTCAGAGGGAATGGTCATTTTTGGTCTACCTCATTGAATAGATCCATGCTTCTATAGACTAAATTACACGCTAGATTGCTTATTTAACTCAATTCTGATACAATTCTATCGAACCAAATATCCAAACAAAAAAATCGGCTTGGGAAATTAAGATATATTTTGCAAGCCTTAGAAAAGCGTTGAGGAAGAAAAAAAACGACGAGTCACCACGAAAAGCATTATATATTTATATATTTATATAAGATTATATTTATAGGAGTTATATTAAAAGTGCGAGAATGCTCGACTCTCACTGGTGAAGATTGTGGATCGATCTTCCTGTGAGGAGACCAGTATACGTATTCATATCCACAAGGATGCAATTCTACCGATCCAAACATGCACAAATAAATCGATAGAAAAATTATTTCTCTACAATAGTTTCCAATAAAACAACAAATTTATTATGTTTGCATTTAAATGCACCTACATCAAAAGCTATCCATATAATCAACACCTTTTCTTTTGCAAACCCTTAACTCCAAGAAGAGGATGCTTAGGCTAATTATAGTAATTGCACATATTCTAAGCAAAAAATATTATTCAAAAGAAAAAGATCTGCAACACATGTTCCATCTTTTCTGCCTTTAGTACCACCATATTAATATATTCAGTAGCCAATTTATTAGATTGCCTAAGTATGTGTTATTGGGAAATATTATTATAAATACTTTGAGTGCAGGGAGGCCAATTAATTCCCCCCCCCCCCCCTGGATATAATTGGTCTTGCAATTTCTAACAAGGTAGACATATGCTAAAAGACGTGATTCCATGTTCTGACCTTTAAAAGGATGGGCCTGATGATTATTTATTAAATCAAATCGTTTGTCATGTTGTGAGTATCTACAAAAACTGATTTTAATCTGGTTTTTTCCTTTTTTATTCCATACTTTTATTTCATTTATATATTATTTTATATATGACTGGTACACAAAACAAATTATATATATATCTTAATTGTGTCTACTAGTCAGATATAAAAATATGAATATAAAAGTATAGAATAAAGAAGGAGAAACAGGATTAAAATCATTATAATATATATATATATATATATATATACCCAAAATATAGGCACGACATTTGAGAATCTTATAACGAATCTTACTTAGGGCTAATTGTCATGTATTTTGATTATAAAGTCCATGCCTTTTTTAATGTAAATACATTTATATTAACTTTTTTAACAATATTTAGTATATATATATATATAATAAATATAATATATATATATATTTGGAATATGATATGCGATAATGTAACTAACATAAAAACACTACTCCACAACTTCGTATTTGAAAAATAATTGAAGTCATACGAACTAATATATATTTATGTGTAAATATAAAAAAAACTATTTATATGTCTGTCCGTTTTTTTAAGCACATATTATTTTTGTTTACCTTTTTGTTCATAAAATTGCACCATGGATTAGCAATTTTAACCATTTTTACATAAGTTTATATTTAAAAAAAATTTAGGAGCAGGGAAACAAATAGGAGTGATGAAACAGAGCAGAGAGACTAGAGAATCAGTTACAAATTAAAATTATAAAATTTTAGCTCAGACTAAAATACTAAATAATATTAAAGTTTAATTTTGAATGTCATATCATCATACACTTATGCCTAAATACAAAAACTTATGCACCAGTCTCAAGCATGCGTGTAAATACTATATGTATATGCTCTCCCTCTCTGCCGGCTTTGATTGTTATATGAACAATAGAATCCATATAAATTAGACATACATATTTGCTTCAGCAAAAGAAATCCTTCACATATATATATGTAGTATTTACATATTATGTCATCGCCTCGTTTGGCCTTTTTTTCTCTGTATTTTAGAAAACTGGAGCCTGTTAATTAATTTAATCATGACATAGAATGAATGTAAATTATATGTTGAATAGACTTTTTCTCCTTGAAAAGCTGACTGTTTTATTTTGATTTCGTTGCTTTGAAAGATTCAAGCCATGACTTTCTTGCTTACTTGTTAATATATACATATGAAGACTTGCAAGTTTCAATTATATTATAACCGAAAAAACGTTAATCATCAGATTCATCATCGTTCTATGATTAGTAACAAAATGAACATATTTATAGTCTAAATAGAATATTTTTACTCGCCAACTAGGTCTGATTCTATATAACATATATATCAGAAATTATAAATATGCATATAATTTTGTTTATTGTATTGATCAGCGTCCCCTAGAATTCTTGTATTCTTCTTGATCTCATGTCTTTTATCTGTTTTATTAATGTATAATTTTATAGTGTTTTCGTTCTTCCTTTTTGGTTATTATTATTTGTTGTAGATATTTATAGTTCACTTTAGAACGCCTTTGAATATAGAAGGGGGACTGATGTCTCCCAAAATTATAGATGCTGTCCACTTTTATTGAGGCCCGTCCCTGCCTTTAATGGGAGGGAGTTCACTATAGAACTTTTCATTATGAATAAATAGAAAAAAGACAATGTATTGGCTAACTATTTTTTCTAAGACATATCTTTATTCAAGCAACTATAACACATTACAGAAGGCCGATTGGATTTGTATTTCTTATGGCGAATGTACAAATAAGTAATGTGA
>CP045900.1:19799143-19812626 GCA_013387185.1 Caligus rogercresseyi | reverse complement strand
TTCTCTAATGCCCAGACAATTAAGGATACCACACTAGGACTCTGTTTGATACGAGATTGTTTGAAAGAGAAGGAATGTAAATAGGATAAAAAGCAGGCTTCAATGTGAATCATCGTACTCGAAAATATAAAACTTCAATATATGTTTTAACGAGGGGAATATAAGTTTATTATTTTGCTTCAAGATGTTTTATTTTAATTAATAGTACTCATTATATGTAAACGTGAAAAATCATTACGTTCCTGTTTAAAATGAAGTAAAAATAGTGCATGCAGATTCCCATAGGAGCATTTTCATAATTAACCACATATGCCTTTAAAATAAGAGAAAAAGTTTCTATGATACAATTTATACCTATGTACATACTAAACGCTGTACTCAAAGAAAATCTTATTTTCTATCTACACAACAAGCCCTGGGGCTCTATCATTTTATCCGTTCTAAGTATGTATGTATGTAGTTGAGCCTAGTAAAGCTATCATATGATATTACATACCTCCAAGAGACGATATATTATATTTAATTATTTTTGATGATACTCCTTGACATAGAATATAGTATTTATTATTATTTTAAATATGAGGAATATATCTACAAATATAAACGAGGGAGAAGAGGGTAATGGACCACACTCTGTGCTAGATTTAGCCGCAAACATTAGTCTTTTTGGTATCGAATGTGCGATCAATAAAGAGGTGGCAGTTTTATTACAAAAAAATGAAGTGGCAGGAACCAGTTGTTGGAAATGGGAGGTTATCTTAAAAAAAATTACTCTATTGGGAAACAAATAGTTTGCCTTGGGGATGTTTTTAAGAAAAATAATTTTACAGCGAATGAAAGACTGGAGAGATGAATGTTTTAACAAAATGTGGTTTTTTAAGAAAAGAGAGTTCGGTCAAGAAATAGTTTTTTACAATTTTATAAAACTAATTAGTAATAAGGACATTTTTTTAGTGGATAAAAATTCAAAAAGTCATTTTTTAAATCAAATTGAGAGGAGGAAAGAAGATTACGGGCTGAGAACACCAGTAAATATATAATTCATGGTTTAAAATCAAAATGTTCAATCACTCTCTCTATTGGTTTAAATACGAGTACTTACCAAACACATTGCCATTTGGTAGATATATGGGACTACAGCGGAGGAAAGATTATGCTTTTTTTTGCGGGATTCGCTGGAGACATCAAAAAATTTTTAGTAGAGTGCATATATTGGTAGAAATTTAGAATATCTAAAATTGTTATTTGATGATTTTTTTAATATACAATTACGGAGTAAGGATTTTATTTACTTTATATGGACCGTACCAAGAAGAAATTAATTTTATTACCACTAAAACCCAATATTTTATGTATAAATGAGATCTACTCGAGTTCCTTTACTAAAAGTTTACTTCTCTGGTTGATCATATTGTTAATAACACGACGTTTTAATGTATTTTTATGAATATTATAAGATATAATCTCATGGGAATAAAGTTTTACCTTGGTAAAAAAAATATATATATATATATCTACAAATATGTATGTAAAAGAAATTATACGCATGGATATAATAATTTAATGACAAAAGGAATTTATTTCAAACAATTACGTGTAATATAACTAAAAACAAATATGTTATAGTTATACAGTCGAACAGAGACGACCTAAAACCACCCCTGACAGAGGCTCAAAATGACATTTACCACTACTATGGTGTAGGCATGTATTTAGCATGACGTCAGAGGTTGCATTGGTTTTCTCAGAGGTCAATGAGAGTTTTGATAATGTCTTGCTTATAGATATATACATCCCTGACAGAGGCTCAAAATGGGAGTTACTACTATGGTGTATGCATGTATTTATCATGACGTCAGCGATGGTGTTGGTTTCTCAGAGGTCAATGAGGATTTTTATGAGGGTATATATATGATTAGATATTCAAAGAATTGGCTGATTGATCACCACCGACCTATAGCATTATGAATGCTCAACAGAGAAAAATATGTACAAAAGTATATGGACTTGAATGATGTTTGATACCGTATATACATAAAATGGCTGCTCGTTTGGCGAATACAGGAATTCCTGGAGTGATATCACCCTATGTTATGAATCATAAAAATATTCTAATGTATTCTTTACAACGATGTCACTGGGAGGTAGCGTCATTTTAGATTGACTTGATATATAGTTTTGACTCCTCAAGAACAACAAGTACTCCTTCCTTCTCTTTATTGATCTACTGCTTTATACACATACCTAGATGGCTGCCATATGGTTTTATTGCACCATTTTCTGTCCTTTACTTACTGTCTAACTATTAATATATCGGTGGTTTTTAGCCTTACTAAACTATACTGTTGCCTTAAAAACCAATGACCCAAACTATTACGTTGTTCCCTTGCTACGCATTCTTACTGAAACATCTATCAAAATATCTACATGCGATATAGACTGACACGATAATTTATATGTATTTGATGAGATAAGGACTTAATTGTAGTATTAAAAAGAGAGAAATAAACTCACATCTGTTTCACCAACAATGAAAATAAGGAAACAATAACCAAAACACAATAAAAGATAATCACGGATTCATTGAGAACAAGAGACTCCTCCATGGGGATAATAATATTTACTCCCTCTGCAGGTGATGTTGGTCTAGAATAATGTCTGCTGAAGAGATCTTTGTGGTTTTCCTTTTGGACACACAAACAACAACACAAAAAATGTATACATGTATATAGTTAATGCGTTTTGTCCCCGACTCGTAAGCCTTTAAGAAAGATGGTTTATCAGCTGTATATGTTCTTATTTGAGACTTGAGAAAAATATATGATATCATTTTCTTTGTTCCTATTTATTAAAAAAAAATTACTATGCTAGTTTTTTTTTGCCTATATGGTTCGAAGGAATTGCATCTGACAGGATATAAATAAGCATTATAGCATTAAAATTACTCTATCGAACCTAGGATCTTATCAATGAAGTAGACCAAAAATGACCTTCCCCTCTCGGGATTCGAACCTGCTCCCCAACATTGAGAGTTGAACACACCTTAACGCACACGGCTATCGCACTCCCTTTCTTTAGTATCAATGATGCCTATTTAGGGATTCGATAGACTGGCGACTTTATATTACGCTTAAACTAATACATTGATTGGTCCTTCCATATAAAGCCCCATCTAACCACTCATAAACAATACTCTATCTATGAAATTAATTTTTTTTTTTTTCGGTCACGAAGTTTTATTCATATTTGGAACAAACAATACAGTGTAATACATCTACACTAATTACTATATACAAATATATATATATATATATATATAAAACTCTCTCACAGTAGCGTAAAAACATAAATGAACGTTATGTTCAGATTTAATTTTTATTAATTTGCACTAGTTAGTAAACTTGCCATTTTTAAGTTTTTGGCTGTGATATCAATAAACTATTTTGAATTTATCATATAATGATCTAAGATTGTACAATGATTTGATTGGAACTAAAAAATTATTCTCCTTAACTCTTAGACTCTAAGGTCTTATCAATTTGTGTACTGCGTCTAAGTTTACCTATACACTAAGTCAGATTACTGTATATCTTTAGGTACATAAAGTTTATATGATAGAAAGTAGTTTTTTCACAATTGTCTATTGTATATTTCATCTGTTAGTTTATTACTACATTATTTATTATATATTTAATAGATTCTTACACTTTTTTACTATAAAAACCCTACCACTTTATGAGTAGTTTATTTGTTTAGTTTGTAGATCCATCCACCAAACTTATCTATTATCAGCCTGGTTGATTTTGCTCTCTGCTCTGACATCTGATGGTTAATAAATGCCATCCTTGACTTTTAATCTAATTAAATTTTGCTATATAACTTTTCTTAACCAATAAAAATCGTGATTTATTCGATTGATCATATAATTTTTTTGAGTAAAAGTAGCCACTTGAATATAAAATAACCTAAACGAAAAGTCGAGTAAGATGGATAAAAGGTGTTCTTATTCTTGCAATGTGATTGGTTAAAAGAAATTAAGAGGAAATGATAAAAAATAAGTTGTTATTGTGCCAAAAGTATAACACTTCACTCGCAACAGCTGTTGAGAAGGGAACATCAATACAGAGAGAAGACAACCTTCTCTAAAAATGCTTATTCAGTGACCACCATCTCCATGACGTCATTGGCGAATCCTTTGAATGGGCTCCTCCTATTCCACCTAAATATATTAATTACATAATGCAACTGCTCCTACTCGAGGAGAAAGTAATATTATTTTGTTTGCTTATATCTGTCGATAAATACATCATCATCCAACTATCAGACGTTGAATAATAAAGAAAACTCTGTCATCAAGTAAAAAAATCATTGGTTAGTTGCCGGGAACAAAAACCTTTTCGCTATTACTTTAGATCAAACTCATTTATGTCCTGAAAACTTATTTTATTCTCAAAAGGATGCACAACTTCTCTCTCATCTTATGTTGTTATATCTTCTGGAGATCAAATCTAAGGGGAGATTTATGCTTGCAGTTATTCTTAGACATTTACTTATGTCCATGAGGAAAGATGCAACCAACCGCATATGCAAACACACACACATACACATTACAGCACCTGAAGCCATTTTGCAAAAAAAAATGAGGAGGATTAAAGAAGTAGCATATAACTAAGTACCATCAACTTATTATGCAAACAAAAGCCATTAAGGAAGACAAAAGGTAATATATTCGGAAACGCACCTGATAGAAGGGATGAAAAACGGGAAGATAATATAGAAATGATTTATCTAAAAGTTAGGATCTTAAATAAACCATTATTCTTAATGTAAGTTTATTTCACAATTTATATATATAATATACATAATACAGACTTGTTGACGTTCGCAAAAATTGTCGTTCGTCGTTCGTTTGTCTTTCACCAAAAGTTATCATTGGTCGTCCATCGTTATTTTTAAAGTGAATCGTTTGTCGTTCGCCAATCTGAAAAAAAATGACGATGTTTTAGAAAAGTAAATTTTTTTCTCGCCATTCTGAAAAAAGTGATGACGTTTTTTTTAGAAGTATTATTTCACATGAAAATTAAAAATCTTTGTCTTTTTTTTGGCGCCAAAAACGAACAACGAACGATAATGAATTTGGTTGTCGTTCGTCAAAACTTTGTCGTTCATTGTTCGCGAACGACAACAAATGAACGATAAATTAACAATTCTGTATATATATGTATATTTATATAAATATATATATATGCCCCAATTGTCTGGTCTTTTTACTCATTGAAGATTGAGTACACATCTATTTTATCCCAATAAAAATTATATGATTCATATACTCCAAAATCTTCAATCAAATAAATAATAAAATTCCTCTTGCTATGGTATGCAAAAGAGCGTCTACTGCATGACTTAACTCCTCTAAGGTTTCGCAACATGCATCCCCCCAGTCAAATGACCATTCAAAAAATAGCCGAGTGAGAATAAGAATAAAACTGCATTTTCACGACTTCTTTCTTAAATATATATGTTGTATTCCTTTGAGGACGTCTCTGTATGTAAGTTGTGCACCCCTCTACACACATGTCCACTGCAGTCAGTCCTCCAATGACATTTTTAAACATAAACATCTCCCCCCATCCTCTTTCCTCTCACTTGAGTCTTTTGAAATTGCGTTTGTATATGATATGTTCATGTTTATTCTATAGAATCCTATCTTCTTCTTCCCCCCCCCCTTCTTCTTCCACTGAGATTTGTTTACAGTTTATTTGTACTGTAAGGGGGAGAAAATACACTCATTTCAATTGACTTATGATGGAGGAAACTTATTATTTATGGGACTAACGAGCTCTTGTTTCCTGCTTAAATGTAAATACTATGTCGCCAAGGAGTGATTGCGGCGACGATGTTATACTCTTATGGGTAGCTTCTCAGTATAAATTCTGTAATCATTTCTCCAAATAAACATGTTTTTAATAATACACTTAGAAATACTCAAATCCCCTTGCCTAAATAAAGCCTTAGCTTCTTTAACTTAAAGCTCTGCTCAAATAATGCTTTGAAACTCTGATGGCTCCTCATTTATTAGTTCTGGTCTTATAAGAAGAAAGACGGTTCTGATTTGAGAGTGTAATTGATTTAGGCCGAAGGAGGGGGGGTTTCACTTGCTTGGTTAAAGAAGGTTTTCCGCAGGTAACTCAAAAAGTACTGAACAGATTCGAATGAACTGTATGGAATTCTAAGATAGTGCCAAAAAGAACAAGTGATTAAATTTTTGCATCTATGAGTGCAGGACGTAAGCTTCAGCATCAGGAGGAAGTGGAAGTCCTAAATATTTCAAGTTGAGGCCTTTGGCTGGTAGCCGCACGCATCTGATGAGAACGGGTGCCGGGAGGTTCTGCCTCTCGGAGATTCCCGTCGAGGGTCAAATTTGTATTTCCTTTAATTAATCACTGTTTTAAAATCCGCCTTTTAGGCTAATAAGGACCCCGTGACGGTGGAGGTTTTCTTTCTTCAGAGAATCTATATAGCGCCTAGTTGATAATTATCTTTGGGTCGGAAGTAAAATCATCAATATTATATTTCTTATATATTTAGATATATGTATATCTAGCATACATATGTTAATACAACATCTCAAATCCTGATAATATAAAAACTACCAAAGAAAGCTTTAAGAACAGCATAAATATACATTTTACTTTATGATATACCCTCTCAAGCATGAGCCACGACATCAATATACGGAATAAATTTATTTAATCAAGCTTAAATTCTATTCATTGTAAAGAATATTATTTATATACTTTATTGATTTATATAATTTTTTTTGCAGGCACTTTCAATACTCTGGTATGTTTGGGGCCCTAAACGTAAGGTCTCAATGCATTTGAACATAAATGATAGGGACACATAACAAAGAAAATCCCATGCTTTTCGGAAGCAATATTCCATTGAATGAACTGCCTATGTCTTTTTATCTCCAGAACATTAACGGCTTATCTTATTACATATTAGGACACAAACTATTAAATAAAATACTGTTTAAAGAATCAAGGCGTCACGTTTAAATAGAACGCCATTTTTAAGGTTAGTGGTTTTTAAATACTTTAGTTACCCTTCCCTATTTGTTTTTCATTTAGAGTAATTAATGCATCAGTATTGTGCTGTCTACATATGTGAGAACAGCTTTATCTTCAATATCTTGCATCTTTTATATATATATATATATAATCATCAATACAATAAGCTATGCACATAAAAATAGTCTTGTGAGATTATTGTTCATTAGAAACCTTTATTTTTCTCAAAATTATAAATCATATTTTTTTTGGAAGCAAGTATCATTATTCCTTTAATGGCAGGCATCTCTAAGCCCCCTTTCCTTAGCCAAAAGGTCAATAAATACTTTATTTATTCTTTTGCCTTTAAAAACACTCCATAAAGACAATCTTTTTCTTCTTTTTTCCAACGTGGGTGCCTATAATGTGAAGTTATGTATATATGTTTAAAAATAAACGATGTTTGTTAAAGTCATTTTAAACGTTATCCAGAGTATTAAGAGATTTGAATAGAGAGTGGCCGTGCTTACGTTCTCCTTGTCACATTCTTAAATATCTATGTTGATTTCCTTAAGGAATCCGTTATTTATTTAGGTTCTTCATTTTCTCTTGAATAAATGCTATTTTTAGTGGTGAAAAACTGTTATCCCTCTTGAAAGATAAATAATATTTACTTCTATATTTAGTTTTTAAAAATGAAAAACAAACAATTCTCTTCTTCTTTCGTCTGACGATTGACTGGACTGTTTGCTATGTACCCCTTATTGGATGGGATGGGATGTTTTGCAGCATGCCAGTATAATTGGAGGATGTGCTAAAACTATCAAATACTCCAGCTAAAGAAATCATATGCTTTTTTTAGTGTAATATTCTGTTTTCATAGCTAGCAGGTGGTTTGATAAAAGCCTTACTTATATCGATGCTATGAACAAAAAAGTTTCATAATATTAAGAGTAAAACTGCACCTCAAGATAACTTACCTTCCATAGCAGAGGCTACTAGAGTGAAGTAAGAGCTCTTCTAATAATCTTTTAAATCGATCAAATTGTGGTTCTCATAAATTATTTTGATGTTGTGCAATCGTATAATCTAGAAATCTCCAAATCAGTTCATAACTAATATATATACAAAATGATTGATTGTTCTTTGGCAAAATGTTTTCAAAAAAGAAGTGTAAACATGAAAATCTTTTATTTGTAGCTTAAATGGTTGGGCGTTTTGTCATAACATTTGTAACTCAGTGGACATATTTTGGCAATAAACAGATGACTTGTATTTTTGCAAGCCACTAACTTAATTTGTTACAACTTTTTTGAAATTCATATAAGCAAAATCATTTGCAAATATTATAATTCATGGGTAGTAAAATACCAATGAAAACAATAAGAAAAGTATTTGTTGATGAATTTATTCGGATAAAACTATGGAAAATAAAGATGCTGCGTTTAAAGTTATATAAATTAAAGTAGCTTTAAATCGTTTATATATATTTTTTAACAAGTATATAATTAAATATTTTTGTTGAACAGTATGCCTTTTTTGTATATAGATACTTCAATGGATACTCTCAAACAATGCGACTTTCCGTAGTAGTTATCCCCCTTAGCATTCGTCCAAACATGGAGTCCTCTCTCTATTATTTTTTTATTTTAAAGTTGACTACATTATGAATGCGAGGCTATTACTGTATAATGTTAAGAATATGGCCCTCTCGCCATAATTCTTTGAAAGGCTATAATTAAGTTCCATAGAGGGTTTTTTCCCATCTCTTTTTCTCTCTTACTTTACTCATAAAAACGCCTGGCTATTTGAATAAGTTTTGGGGGGAGATGAATGCTACCCATTAATTGTTCTGGACGCCTCCTACAACAACAAAGTCGTCTCGTGAGGGGTGTCGAATGAGCTCAAAGGTTCATGGATATAGTATGTGACTCATCAAGCAAAAATGCTTTTGAATAATAACTTCAATAATAAACATATTTTTATATTGTTATTAAAATTCCTCGAAATATATTTAAATAATTTGTTTTCACCCCGGATTGATGTATTGCTAAATAAGTAAAATATATAAAAATAGGAGCAACATTTTTTTGATACATCAATGTCCATGGGTCATCTTTATTTTAAGTAAATGACGACACCATTTGGTCAAATCAATCCTCAGAGTATATTTTTTCATGGCTTAATCTATTCAATGAATCCTGCCATTGAAATATAATGATTGAGAAGTATGGTTTTCAAGCTCGTATAATCGACTGATGGCATATGTTTGATCTGATACGAAAAAATAAACGTGGCCCTTTCAAATGTTCATGTCATGTTGAGGATTATATATTAAATAAATATTTAATATATATAGGTATATGTTAAATTTATGCTTGAGGCATATTTCAAATTGATTGGAAGTCGTAGGAACGAAAAATATCAAAAATATTATTGCAGGTCGCATAAAGTAAAATATTACTCCCCGGAGATACTGGATTAAGGCTATTCAATGAACTAAAGGAAACAATTAAAATAGTAAAAATACTTTCATTATAAAAATTATTAAGTCAGCAAAAATATTTAAAAACATTACAAAAATATTTGTTATTTTGTTTATCCTTTCGCTGCTAAGGAAGCATTGGTGCATGAAGATTGCCTACAATTCAAAACCTCAGAGCGATCCAGCAAGAGGGATTCCACCACTCCATATAGATAGTATACACTGCTCCTTGTCGCACAGTTTATTATTTTCATCATTCGTCCTTCTCAGTTCATATTGTATGAAAGGAATTCTGGTTTCCTAAGGATTTTTACAAACAACAATCGTATCTCTAATCAGTTCACTATTTCTGTTATGTTTTGCTATTGCAGTTGTTGTTATAGTTGTTTGCTTGTTTATAGCGGGGAAACATAAAAGCAAAGGAGGGAGGACACACAAGTCGGTGAATACATATAGTTATGACTAGACACTAATTAAGTATGGGGGAGGAAAAAAGTTCTTACTGCTTGCCTTCACTTATGATGTATGTAATGAAGATGATGATTGTCCTAATGATGAAGCAAAACACTCTCATGAGGGCTTTGAACATTCTTGTTTTTGTTTGTGAAGGGTCCTTTGAAAAGATATAATAATAAATATAAATGTTTTATACAAATAAATAGTTTTGTATAGATCCTTTGAGCTAATATTATGGTAGTTTCACTAATGAAATTAACTCGCATATTTGTGCGCGACGGCGCCCGATGTCTATATTACATAAGTTTCTTAAAATTCTTATCATGGATTTTGTGGAGATAAAATAGTTTTCTAAATGTCAAGTGTGTTACAAATTTTTTTTTTTTTTTTTACGGTTATAAGATTCTTTATTTGGCTATCAAAATTTATAAAACAGTGTAAAAAATAACTACACTAAAATACAGACAACTATAAATAAATAAATAAAAGATACTCTTGACAGTTGCGATTTTCTGTTTGTATAAACATTCCTCATAAAAAGTTTGACTTTGTACAAAAAGAATATGTTTTAAGTCACATGAGATGTTTTTTTTCTTTTCTTTTTTCCTCTTTTTACCTTGAAAAGTAGGTAGTAAAATCAGAAATGGTGATTTTTCTGTTCATTTCTGATCCATCACTTGCAAATAGTTTTATTAGGCCGCCTGACCCAAGGATTCCATTGGTACCTTCAAAGTTCAAATCTGACCATAAATGTGGGAGGAGAGGTGCGGTGAATTATTATTTAGATATATTCTTATCCTTTAAGGAATGATCCATTTCTGTCGGATGAAAACGAATTAAGGAAAAATCATTTTTTCCCTCAGTGTGAGAAATTGTTTTATTTAATTAATATAATTAGAGGAGAAAGAGTCACTTCAAGGGATTCGCCATTGACATGGATCCGCGACAAAAATACCCACAAGAAAAAGAATAACGAGGAAATTGACTGACTATAATAGAACAAGCGAACTAAATACCGACGACAAAAAAACGGTAATAAAAAGGTCCACGAGGAATTTACGCGCGATAAAATTACTGGGCATCCCTGAGAGTAGACAATTTCTGTTCTTAAGGATGATATCCTTATCTCGACTTGATGTTTTTGTATAAAGAGTGAAGTCCTGCTTATGGCATAATGTCAATCTAGGTATATATAAAAGAAATGCAACTATTTATTATTTTATTATATATTTTTATTTTCTGTCAACCAACAATATTAAAAAGGCCTTCGTTTGTCATCTATAATGAGCGATGATTAACATCGTAAATAGATATGATGATGTGTTGCCCTGAAAAGGATACATTAAAATTGGTATATGGTTATCTATATTTACCTAAAAAATATATAGTAGATTAAAATGGTGTAAGCTTATTTATATCCGTTAATTAGTTCACGATTTTTTTGTGTTTTTAATGACCAAATATGAGAGTAAAATATCACACAACACGCATCTCATATATTCAATATCTTCATCCTCAATTGAAATTTCTTTCAAATAAGCCTCTCCCATCTAAAAAGAAATAATGAGATTGTTCTTGTTAATCAAATTATCAGGGCGTTAAGGGATAATTTTTTTCTCTCCTTAAATGATGCATGATTTTGCAGACTTATAGTTTTTTAACTCCCATGTCTGCCAATGTTGTCTTCCCCCTCTGAACTAAACGAACAAATATTTAATTCCCCCCTCTTCTGCTGGCGGTGGCCACACAAGACAACGCAGTGATCAAGTATATTAAGCTCTAAATATCAAAGTCTGTCTCTAAATAATAAATAATATATATATATAAAACAGTGAAGCCATGATGGGAGACCACCCTTATCAGACAAAATACCATAAATCAGGTCCGATAAATCAGGTGATTAAATACCACGTATATATCTATCTATACTTTATTTATATATTTATTTTTTGAGGGCGGCCATTTTTATTTTGCCCTTCTTTTGTATAACGAAGCCTACCTACCTATGTATATAATATGGATATACACGGGAACTTTTAAAATGGAGACATAAAGGAATTCTTTAGGAACATTAAGAAGCGTTTTTCAAGGAAACCTCTTGACGATTCTTCAAATGGCATGTATATATTTTTTCTATAAGACGGGGAAGAGCTATGGAAAGCGATAGAAGAGGAAAGAATGCAGTTTACTTGTAGAAGTATGTAGAGAGACCTTTGATCTCTTTAGGGTCATAAAACCATTTTTCCTATCTAAGTATGGTAAGATGTTTATCTTTTGCTTAAAAGGGATACATGAAGTCGATGTCTTTCGTATACCTACATATATTTTTTCTTACAATGATAAGCGTTCATATTGATCAAGTTTTTTATAATAGGCTTTATTTGAAGTCCATTATGTACTGTTGAGTGGTTGGGACATTTACCTAGAGAACTAAAAAATACAGTGTCCAAAAAGAATACCAAAAATTTTCACAGTTAACCGAATAAACTGGAAATAAAAATACCAAAGTCATACAACGAAATTAAATAAATAAAATCTTAGACAGCTAAAGACATCAATACGCATTTACAGTTCATGCTCCTCAATGTCTTTCCAGATGAGGAAGGTGGTATATTGTAGGTTCAGTGGCAACCAAATCTAAATATAAAAAACAGTTATGAAACGTTTGAATGGTCAAATTTTAGTTTTTGTTTGTGCTTACTATTATTTTATTGGGGCTTAAGCGTATGATTGATTGCATTTTTTTGTTTTTCTATTTTTATGTTTGATTAGAATATGGATTCCGAATTAACATATATTTTTACTACTTCAATAATCTATTTGTAGATATACTTAATTCTAAATAGATTAGAAAACGTTATGGGGTCTACAGCCAGTTGATTTGAAGTCAAAACACACTATACTTATGACATGTGGAACACGAGGACCAGTAGTAGTACCTTATTTGAATTACTAAAACTGTTATAATTATGACATCCGAAGCAATATCATTCTATTCAAGCTAGATTTGCCATCAAAACTGCCATAATTTAGAGCACATGGTGAATCCAATGGATCCCAGTTTGAAATTCCAAGCGGTCATAGTTATGGCTAATGAACCCTAGAGGGTGTATTGGACCTCACTTGTATATATGGCTTGTTCTATATTTTGAACTAATAATTACTTACGTGATTTCAGGTAACCATAGAGATATAAAGATATAGAGAGCTAATTCCCTTCAATGCAGAGAAACAACGTTCAGCTGTATTCTGTGTGTTCAAAAATAAACAAAGTAATATGCAATACGTCATCGTAAGCTGATAATAGAGATATAATATATCTCTATGATCAGCTTACGATGACGTAGATCAAATTACTTTGTTTATATTGGACACACAGATACAGATGAAGGGAATAAGCTCTCATATCTTTTTATCTCTATGTTGTGGAACACTGACGCATTTCTCTGAAGAATCCAATACGCTTTCCTTTATATCTCTATGGATTAAA
>CP045900.1:19785194-19799043 GCA_013387185.1 Caligus rogercresseyi | reverse complement strand
GGAGTTTTTGACCCGAAGTGGCGTAGGAGCGCTCAAACAAAGCCCTACTGTCTTAATGTGGGTGATGAAGATGCAAAGACGAGTTGTTCAAGAAGCTCCGGGAGCATTGCAACGCCACAGACGATACATAAACGCGTTGAAGGCATTCAATTTGTAAGCTTATAACTATTTTATTTAGGAATTTGATGAATGTAGAGTTCCTACGGAGCCAACTCATTATAATATGGATCATTCATTCTATAGAATTCAAATTTTCCACTCACAGCATACTAAAAGGATACACTTTGATTTTTATTGCCTATTGAGTTTCGACGGACTTCCATTATTCATTATCTAGAGTGAGCATTATAGCATATCTAAAATTAGTTCATGAAGCTATATTACTATTTTTTCTGTTAAGTCCATCAAAGTCACCTTCCCTCTCGGAATCGAACCTGGGCATCAACGCCCTTGACTACTTAAAGCCTCTATGGAATTAAGTATGGCTTTTTAAAAACTTTATTTGTTCGATTTAATTTTATCACACCTAACTATTGGGTGTATATGTGTGTGGTAGGCCTTTCATAACCCAATTCCCTCGCCTGCAATCATCAAATGACAATATTCAAACACAAATTCAGTGCCGCATTTGTGATAAAAACCTTGCGGATTCTCTCTTCCAATAGCACTGTAGGGCTCAATTTTTTTCTTTAAATTAAATAGACATGCTTGACACACACATTAAGGATGGGAATTGCATAGAACAAATGATATTAAAGGGTATACTGGATTTGCCTAAACTTTCATGAGAGAACGTACTTTGCTTAAGAATGTGAATATAATAATTTACACATTTTTTTAACTGCCAAATAGTGTGGGATAAAAATTTCGCTCTCAGGATGCAAGAAATACATTGAATCATGTATTCTCTCTATGTATATAGTATTTTGCTATAAGCTTTTTTGAAAGTTATGTTTTGGATTTATTGATAACTTTAAGACTTGTTGATGTTTTGCGGCAAATTGTTCAGCGTTCGGTTTGGTCGTTCACCAAACGTTATCGTTCGTCGTTCACCAAACGTTATCGTTCGTCTTCATCGTTAATTTTAAATTGAATCGTTTCAAAGTTCATTGTTTCGTGTATCGTTCGTCATTCTGAAAAAATTGTCGACGGTTTTTTAGAAATAATTTTTCTCACCATTCTAAAAAAGTGGTGGCTTATTTTCGGAAGGGAAATTTTTCCCATGAAAAACAAAAACTTTGTCTTTTTTGTCGCCAAAAACGGAACGATGAACAGTAGGATTTTTTTGTGTCGTCGTTTTTTCCTCAAAATTTTGTCGTTCGCGAACGAAGTCTAGTAACTTTTATTAGTAAAAGTATAAAGAAGGGTATCAGATCAGTTGTTCTAGTAAGACGTTACACAATATAATTTCATCTGTCTTACTATAAACTCAGTTGGACTCCAATAGTTTTTGTCTTCCTAGTGTTTAGGAAGGACCAGAAATAAAACCCAATATATAGAAAAATAAACTTAGCAATTGTTCTAAATTCGAATTCCTTTTATCATATTGCCCCAAATCCAAAAATTCAGTAATCCAGATATATAATCTAAATGCCTTGGAATTACCAAATTTCAACTTACAAAAAAGCAAATTTTTATTAAATATCCTTACTGAACAATACTAAATCAATAATTCAGTACTTAAGACTTCCAATGGATCAAATATTCAAGATTGAGTACATAATATTAGGTTACATTTAGGATAGCGAGGTATACAAATAAATCTACATGTATAAACAAATCCAAAGTCATAGCAATCAATAAACAATTGTATTATATATAAATAATCGTCTAGCGAATTTGGTAAAATTTAGCGTATTTAAAAGAAAGATCCGCTCACATATGTCCCCTGACTACAGCACTAATGAAATAACTTATTCCTCTGAAAAAAAAACCAATAGATTGTATTCTAAAAACATTGATAATTCAAAAAGCCATATTCAAACCATACACATATATAAAGTGTTGATCAAAAACAAAAAGAAGATGGGGCTGTTAAAGAGGATGTTTTTAATACTGAGAAGATCAAAACTAAGATGTTTGCATTTATATCATCAAAAATCAAATGCTTAATATTTAGAATTTAAAACGGTACTTTTTATTTATTAAAATATTTTTGCTATTTGGTTCGATAGAATTGCTTCGTGTGGATATGAATAAACATTATAGCGTCTGTTTGTTGTTGTTCCAAAACTTGATGTAATGTTAGTTACATATTAATAGAATATTAGGTACTATATTTATATGATTTTGTTGTTTGTCGATTTTTTGCTTGTTCATGTTTTTTTTATTTCTTTGATATATTGTAAGGAATTCCGTTTGATATATGTTTAAAATATTACTTTAATCTATAATGTTTATTTATATATATTCTAATATATACTAATACTCTAAAAATCACCAATGAACTGGAAGACTTTACAGATATTTTTTTTTCATAACCACACCACTTTTCAATCTTTTATCCTCTCAGGAATATGTCAACTGTTGAAGTTTAAGCATTTGCCTTCCTAAAAAACACTTGAATTATGATATATGTCTCTGTGACCAAAGACCCGTAATTAGTGGTCACTTTTTGATCCCCATATTCACAAAACCTCGCATATGGACTTTCATATTCGCGGGTTTTTTTTCAAAAAAAAATCCTCACCTTTCCATCCTCTTTTTTCCTCGCACGCCCGTTTTCTCAGCTACCCTGTTCTTACATGCAGGCGGGCTCTAACGCAGACCGGGTTTACTTCTTCTTCTTCTCCTGCCTAGAAAGTCCAAGAGAAGGCGAGGAGGTTGCTGTCTATGGAAATGTTTCCTTAGCCTCCCGCCTCCTCCTCAAGAAAGTATCGGGCGTGTGTTGTAGTAGTATGATGTTTCTCCGCAAAAAAAGATGGTCAATGTGAAGAGGAAGGGGAGAAAATGATGGTAAGAAATATAGAACTCTCTGAGTTGACACTCAGTTACAGGGAGTGAGCCCCTATGAATACATCTTGGCTCAGGCCATTCATTCTTAAAAAGAATACGTAGCGCCCTTTACCATTAAAAGTTAATATGTGTGAAGACAATGTGACTTAAAGTGGGTTATTTATAAGAAGATAATATATATGATACAAGTTGAGAAAATTTAATAACGTGAACTAAACGGAGTATCAACATGAAATCCTGGATTTCTATTTGATTGTTCTTCATGCCGGTAAGATTTGAGTTTGTTATATAATAGTTTTTTTGTATTAAATATAATGCTCAGGTATATTGGTTGAAAAATGAAGTAATAGATAAAATTGTCTGTATTTGTTATTCATAAATTGACAGAATACGATTTCAATGTGTCGTAATAACATCTTTCATTTCCAAAATTGCCAATAAGCCAATAAACGGCCCTCAATGTAATCAATATAAAATAGAATGTTGAAATATCCTGTATCAAATGTCAAACTAAGTCACAACAAAGTAATGTTTTTGGTTGTATTTGTAGGAAAGTAAACACAATTGAAGAATAAACCATGCTGTATATTATTACAATGAAAATATTTCGTAAAATTAATTTAGTGTCAAAATATTTATCTCTTTTTCAATCAGATGCACTTTTTTCTTAAATCAATGTTTTTAATAAAAGATTAAAGATTAGCGACCAAAATAATGTATTTTGTTTGTATTAAAATATATACATAAAGTACAAAATACCCCTTATTTATATTAGAAAAATTAAAATATTTGTGAACATAAGTCCTTTTATCCTCCTAATTACATTTTTTGTTTGAAACCTGATTCTTAAGATACGGTGCCTTATCAAATACAATAAAAATAAATTGATCCATCGATTATATATATATATATATACACTTAAATTTTATATCGTACATATAACCTAAATCTTACATCTAATAATTAAGACCATTCTTCAATCATAGTCATACAAACCAACTATTTTTGAAAACATACGTTTCTGCAGAGTGAAATAACATAATTTTAGTTCAAATTATTCCATATATTTGTTGTAGTGTGATGTCCGTACATAAATTATGAGGCCCCAAACGACCCAATTGAATAAGATTCAATAAATATAAATAAGCCTTATTACATGCTTGCTTCTGCAATACAATAATAGACTTCACTTATATGAAAGTAAGATTTAAAAAAAAATTCGTTCAAAATATTTGCTACTATATTAATTATATACAAAACAACAAAGGTGAAATTTTCCATAGCCAACACCCAAAGTATTTTCCATTTTTAAAATAAATCGTTTGAAAGTAAACATATATATATACATATTAATATATCCAATTCCAGTTTATTATTAAAGTAGATTTTTATAACTGTACAATGTATCATTGTAGACAATAAAGTATAAATATATTATTTTTGTGGCCAAAAGTATTTAAACATTTTATTTGTCACTTTTCTTTTCTTGTTATTGACTGAATGTTTTCAAAATACAAGAGCAAATAACATTGTTCCTTTTTTTTGTTTTCGTTGTCGTGTTTGTGCTTTGATCAAAATACACTACACATGAGTTAATAATCGCTATAATTAAACTCCTTTAAAAGGCCTCTTCCTGGCCTTTCTCACGTGAGTGGCTGCTAAGAGACTGATTGCCATGGAATTTAATCAATAATCTTCCTCGTATTTAAGTGTATCCGCAGGCTTCTTAAGCCGTTTGTAGAGAAGTATTTGATGGTGAGGGTGTGCTTTGCTGTGTTGGGAGTACGTAATATGTAGATATTTTGTTTATTGTAAACTGTTATAAATCTTGATAGTACAGGTCATTTGATATATATCATTGAGTACTCAAGGACTGCATTCTTCAATAGGTTTCATATATAATATAGCGTGTCTATACCCACCAATACCAACAATGAACAAGTGCCGAAAAGTGGTCATTTTTTACCTCCGCCGAAGGAGTAATTGTTTCCATTGGCGTTGGTTGTGTAAGTTTGTTTGTCAGCAGGTAACTCAAAATTACCGAACGGATTCGGATGAAACTTTGTGGAATTGTTGGAAATGCCAAAAAATAAGTGATTAACGTTTGGCATCTCTTGAGTGCATAATTGAGATGCAAATGAGCTAAACTACTAAATATTTGAAATTAGCCTCTCTGCAATAGATGTCGCTGTGCTGTGAAATCTGGTGCCGGAGCGTCTTTCTCTCGGAATTTTCCGTCGAGGGGAACCCTCCCCGTCCCTCTACGGCCCGCCCTGTCGTGAAAAATCCACCTCGGAAGGCTCATAAGGACCCCGTGACGGTGGAGTTTGCACTCTCTGAGTGTATATATGCCTCTATTTTAAATTATTTCCATATTTCATGCATATTATTTGTAAACCGATTAAGGATAGGTATCTAACGACAATATACTATCATAAGGAATATTGATATCGATCCTTAGTTACTAAATATAGATTAGCAGATCAATTCCGTACAAATATTTATAAGGGTGGATATTAATACGTTTTCAAATACTCCACCATCATCTTGACAATTATAATCATATTTTAAAGTAAAATAATAAGGCCATCAGAAGATTATTAAAAAATTATAAAAATGTAAAAAAGAATCTTACTTTTTACAATAAAAAAATTAAATATTGTGTTCTTCGTTTCCTACGTTTTAAGATTTAAATGTCAATAGAAATTTAAGGTCTTATGGGTATATAATTTTAAACTAATAATGTTTTTTTTACCAAACACAAATCTCCCCCTTTTTATATCTATTTTATTTTATGTTATTGTATTATATGATGTATAAAGACCTTTGCCATGAAAAATAATAATAATATTATGAATCTCTCTCGAATTATTCAGAGAGGGTTGTATTCTTTTATTCAATATTGTTAATAAAATAGCCTTTGACTACAACAAACATTATCTAATTTATATTGAAACTCTACTGCAGGTTAACATATTTATTGCTATTGGAAATATATTTATACTCTTACGTAAGAATAAATATTGTTTTCTAATGCTTCAAACAAGCTCATTGTGTTAAGGATTAATGTCATCTACATGTATAAATAATTTAGTTTAATCAAGTGTCAATGAAACTGTTTGGTTGTTGTCTCGCTAATAAAAATGACTGACATGCTAGTCTTGAGTCAATTATGTTAAGTGTCAATTAGAATGCTAATAATACTTTTGAAATATAACGTTCGGCTGATCTAAATTAAAAAAAGTGTTTCTGAAGTATTTTTTTTAGCTCCGTGGATTATAAGATCTCTCTTAACCAAGTAACTAATCAATGGCTTTACACATTTACAAACTGTAAATAACGCTTACAAATAGTTTTAAAATCAAAGTTATCTTATGTTTTACTGATGTTTAATTTGATGAGAGTGTTTGACTTTTTATGTGTTATTTTAATTTTGAAACTTCAAAAAAACCCCGAATATTTATTTTTAGTAATAATATTATTTATAATTTTATGCCGTTCCTTTGTTTAATAAATATCTGTTTTTGATATTTGCTTTTGTTGAATTCAAATTAATTTTCACACATAAAAATGGATAAGAAACACTTATTTCAGACAGCATCATCTTTGAAATTAGTCTTCAATGAGCCCATTTTTATATTTTTTTAAATAAAAAGACAGCTTCGCAATGTTTCTTATGCTTGTAAAATTATTCTTAATCTCTCACGTGATTACGATATACAAGTTTCAAAAAGTTTATATTTTTTTCCACTCTAAAGAAATGAACCAAATTTCCCTCTTTTGGTATTTTCTGCCTTGTCACTTTTTTCTTCTTATTTAATGAGAGTTTAAAAACCCTCCCATTAAATGGTATACTTGTTTCCATTTTTACTCAAATTAAATTAGAGTATTTTATCTATTTTACGAGTATTTTAATCTTTTTCCTAGAGGAAGAGAAAAAGATAAGGCGGTGAACCATTGATGGCCCCTAGTGTCAAAGACAGGCTAACCTAGAGGGAGTATAGGTATCATCCCCAATTTATTTTATTTAAAAAACCGTCATATTTTGTTTCGTTAGGCAGATTAGGTTTTTATCATATAAGGGATTCAGAGATAGTTAAAATATTTTTTATCATTGTGGTAGAACGAAAATAATTATCAAAAATATAACATAGCTTATATAATGAATTGTCATGAAAATAAGATATTAATAATTTAAACGTTTCTGCACTACAATGGACATTCATATCCTCACAGATGCAGCTCAATCAACTAAAGGGCAAAATGAATAATTGTACTTTGCATTCTCAAGCCCTTACAAAAAAATATATAACGATCATTGCTTGTTGAAAACTGCTTTTTTCATAACTTTATTTATAAATAAATTGGTTCTGGAGTTTTGTAAATCACCCTTAGATTTTATATGGCAATTATTATCATGTTATTGCATGAAGTAATTTAGTTTTTTAAATTAATTACTTTAAAAGCTATATATGTATTATATTATATATATATATATATAATATATTATATATCGATATATATATCTATATATATTATATATATCTATTATATATATATATATATATATACATATATATAGATATAATATATATATATATATAGCGTATATATATATATATATATTTATTATAAAGACTTAGCTGCAAACACTTATTCAATTTAACTGAAGTCATCGATTGCATAAAAATAATAAAAACTTATTATTTTGTGATGTGTATGAAATAGTAACTTAAAAGTTTTGTTCATAAATTCAGTTATAATTAAAAGTGTGAAATAAAAAAATCAAATACAAAATTAAAGTTTTTCTTGCTTTGTCTATATGTTTTTTGGGAAGAATTTATGGTACACAGTGGAATAGGCGAAACTTCCTAGCATTCCACTGTTCCAGAGCATCATACCTTTGATTAAGCCCAATAAATTTAACAAAAACAACCATTTTTTAATAAAAAAACCATTAAGGAGCTCTATAGCCGTGCGTGTTAAGGCGTGTTTTCAACTCTCATGTTGGGGCGCAGTTTCGAATCTCGAGAGGGGAGGGTCATATTTGTTCTACCTCATTGATAAGATCCTAGGTTCGATAGTAATTTTAACGCTATAATGTTTATTTATATCCTATCGGATGCAATTCTATATAGGCGAAAAAAACAAAAAACAAACCATTGATAATATATAAAATTTATATTTCTTTAGATTTGATATAAATCAATAAAAATAAATACGATACTTATAAAATATATTACCATTTGGTATCCTCAGTGGGATAATCTTACCTTTAACCTTTACCGGATGGATCGTCATATCAAAAACGGTTACAAAATTGAGTATTTCATTTTTATAACTTAATATATGATAATCGTATTTAAGGCAAGAAATACTCCTTTTTTCTTCAATCATGAGAGTGTTTCATTTACCAAAACCTTTCTGATACAAATGGATTGTTACATTAGAGAAACTGCTGCTAATCGTTGTATGTAAAACATTCTAGTTTCACCAAAGGCCAGAAGTTATGGGAATATAAGATATATATTTTGTTTCCATTAAAGACATATTCCACCATTATACATCCAAAATGTACTTTTTTAACACAATAATAGTCATAAAAAGATAATAAGCCAGATATAAAATCATGACATCTGTTCCAGGAATAAGCTTTATTTAGGACTTATGGACCAGCATGTTTTTTTTTCAGGCAGCTAGTGAATGACGTCAGAAGAACACTTAAATCCCTGAATCTCCTCCACCAACATTCATTTATGATTGTGTATTCCTGTTCTATGCCCTCATGTATATTCCTCGTGAGAGAGAAAGGCATTTTCGATGTCTATTGTCTAGAAAGAGAAAACCTCTCAAAAAAGCACAAAACAAACGTGCAGTATCCCTTTTGGCTCTTTATTGTGTAGGGTATGATGTGGATTGGGCTCACACACAGTTGGTAGTCTAACCTCTCGTACCTGTCCTCTTGCTTTCATTGGTTGGCCATAAAAATCTATTATATTTTATATAATAATTATCAGAGTCTCCTCCCTTCCTAATAAACAATAATGGCAAAATACTACGAGTATTTTAAATTTAAAACAATGGAGCATTTTTCCATTGATTATGAATATATTTATAAATAAATACATGCATAGCAAGACTAAAATTAAAGAACTATATAATTATTATTCTATGTTATATATATATATTATATATAAATATAGATAAATATTATATATATATGATCTGTTCGATCGTCGGGAATAATGTTTTTTGTTTTCGTTTTAATATACTTTATCAGACTGTTGACGTTCGCGAAAAAATTGTCGTTCGTCATTATGAAAAAAATATTTAAAAGTACAACACTACTGATCTATGCAAATACTTTTTTTTGGCACCAAGGCTACCCCATTCATGAAGATATTTTGAGTAAGTACAAACCTGCAAGTTACTGTTGGTTTTTTTAAACGTACGATAAGAATTTTTTGTTGTCCTTCGTTTAACACTAGAACGACCACGCTCCCTTACCCTCCTAGAACAACCATGCGGTCAAAATGACCGTAGCTATAAATTATTGATATTTATTGAAAATAACTTATATTTAAATATAAACATAGGTTTAGTCATAATATTTTCTATTATATTTTAGGTTAAAGTTTTTTTATTGCATACATTTGCTACATATTACTTTCTTATAAATATTTCCTATACATTTACCACAAACAGGTACTTTACATTTGCAACATTCTTCTGTAGTTTTGTTGCCTTTACATTTTTTAACTTGACACTCCTCCTCTTTCTTGAGTTTGTTTCGGCTTCGTCTTTATCATCAACTCCAGAAGGGTCATCTTTTGATTTATGTGCATGAATGTATTGATGCTGGAGTTCCTTTGACAATTGAAGAAGAAAATCACGACGTGTAATTTGTTTACCGGTGACTTCTCTATAGATGATTGTTGCATTTATTCCAGCTAGATCCAATACGTTGTAGAAAACATGAACAGGCCATCGACGAGATCCAGCTTTGGTAGAATATAAGCGGGCCATTTGGTCGACGATATCAACACCGTACTTTGTTGAATTATAGTACTGTACAGTTTCAGGAATCATCTTTTTCCATTATCAATAGCCACAGTTTTATGCAAAGTGCTCAACAACAAAACGTTTTTAGATGGTTTACACTGGTAGACTGTTAGTGTTGTTTGATTATTTCTTAGTATTCGTGTCGTATAGCGATCTTCACGAGATGATTTGATGCATTGTGGTACTTCTCTACGAATCCTATTCATAGTACCAACAAGGGTTGTCTTTTTTGCTTTTAACTTCTGAGCAAGTTTCAATGACGTGAAAAAATTATCCGTCGTTACATTTCTTCCTTTCCCTGTGTAAGGTTCCACAAGACGGAGAACAACATATTCCGATAGTGACTGGTTGTTTGGACGGGAATCATCTTTTCCAAGATATGGGAATCCATTCAAGCAGTACTTGGATTGAGCATCAACTGCCAACCAAAATTTTATACCAACTTATCTGGTTTAGTTGCAATATACTGTGTAAAAGGGCACCTTGCCTTTGTTGGAAAGAGTTGTTCGTCAACAGTAATGTCTTGATGGGGTTTATAACATGTTACACAATTTTCTATAAATCTATTCCATATTGTTGAAACCAATGCAAATTTATCAGTTCTCAAGCGTGAAGATCGTGTTGATTTTATATCAAAACGAAGAAACCTCATGATTTGATTGAAACGATTGCGTGTCATTGTTTCTCTAAAATATTGGGGACCCCAATTTTTGTGCCAAAGGTGTTCAACAGATTGGCCTTTGGCCAGAACTCCTCTAGCAATCATGATTCCAATCACAGCATAAATTTCTTCGTAAGATGTAGACCAATCGTTACAATCCATCTTAGATCTTGCCTCTGTTTCAGTGCATTCTTTTATGTTTGTGTTTATGATATAATCATCTATGAATAAATTGAATGCACTAAGCATACAACCATCAACAATTTTACGTTTGGTCAGTGATGTAGGTCCAGGTGATTCACGAAGAATATTATGCAATCCGTATCTTCCGCTATGGCTGTCAGGTTGCTGAACTATATCCCACTTAGTGCCATCTTTTGCAGTCAGAATATCATTTGTTGCATGTTCCGTTGACTTGTAGCTATATAAATCGACATAAATAAGCAGTTACATATATGTAAAATTATGAGTACTAAATAAATGTCAAAATGCACTAAGAAAATCTTATAAATATTTGTTATGTGCAAATGTAAGAAATATTAGCGGCTATACCTGTTGTCGTTGATATTTCCAAGTCTTTCTGTTCATCTGTTGTTTCATTTTGTGAAATATCAACGTCACTGTCTGATGAGGAGTCCTTAGCCTGAGGATAGTATTCACTTTCATTAGAACTAGAACATTCTTCGTCTTCAGACACAGACGGCGAAATCGATTGCAAATAATCCATTATTTGATGGTTATTGAGCACTTTTTTACGAGACATCTTTCAGTATGACAGCCAGAATAAACTGCGAATAACTGCTCTTGTTTTTTTTTACGAACATGAAACTGCGTCATACAACATGCACATATGCATCTTTCAGTAAACAAAGGGATAATGCGTCTAAAGAAATCAATTTGTAGCCGTTGGAGATAATAAAAAGATAACTTATACGTACATAAAGTAAATATTATTGCGGTCAAAATGACCGCATGGTCGTTATAGGTATTTTATGTTGTATCTTTAAAACTATTGATCAAATTGAAAAATAATTTTGCAAAAAAAAAACAACTATGACATAGGAAAAGTCAACGGGTATCAATCTTATTGAAAAAGAAATGCGCTATTTGTTCATGTTTCAATTTTAAAATGCGGTCAAAATGACCGCATGGTAGTTAGTGTTAAAAAATAATGCAGTGACTTGAGGTTTGTATCGTGAGCAAAAAAAGCGATCGGATTGGGAAATATGGTATTGGATCGGCCGATACTCAAATTCAAATGATCGGATCCGGAGCAAAAAAAAATATGATCGGGACAACGTAATATATATATACATATATATATTAGGGATTGTTCTTATTTTTCAATGTTTTTAATGTTAGCCATTGAGTGGATTTCTGTTTCTTGTGATAAAAGAAGACGACATACAAAGTTTGAACAAAATCGGTCAACATTACGAGGTCGCGCAAAGAGGTCAAAGTTTTAAAAATTTAGTAAAAATAGTTTCCCGCCAATTTCTTCAAAATGGTATACGTTACAGACTTCAATATAATTATTAATTTAAAGGAAATCTAATTTACTACCAGACGTATGTTTGATGTTTTTTAATAAAACAAAGTTTTCAGTAAAAACAAAGCAAGAAAGGAGTGAGTATTGTTAGCTTATTTCATAGCTTTTTTGTATCAATTAACTTCACTCGCCTGTAGAAGATGACTTGTTCGCTTCAGAGTAAAATAGTACTTTTAAGTTTAGTAAAACTTTAGATGATAAATCCAAAAATGACCTTGGTTGCATTCTATCAGTTCAGAATTCAGTACAATCTGAGTTTACATCATATGATTCAGAGCCTGTATTGACCTATAAGAAATCGATTATGAAAAAAATAAATATAATTTGTTTCTTAGATTTGCGTCAAGGTATCCTCTCAAATTTTACTTTGTCTCTGACGCATACATAATCCATTATATGCGTCATTTTGTACGCAAAATAGGCTTTTTTAAAGGTACATATAACTCTCTACTTATTAACCTCACATGATTTAGTATACCAAAATATTAAAGCTGGTTAACCAAGCTTTCATTTGATATGTTGGTGTTCTAAAAATCGCCATACTTAAGAGATAAAGCAAATACGTACTGTCCCCCAAAAATTGATCTTTGATATGAGAATATACGATTACCATTGGTAACGCCAGTTAGTGTTGCCTGGATAGCAAGAAAAAAGAGAGGGAGAGAAGGAGGAAAAATACCCCCTCCCTCTCTTTCTCTTTCTATCCAGGTAACACTAACACTATTACCAGATGGTAATCGTATATTCTCATATCAAAGACAATTTTTTGGGGACAGTACGTTTTGCTTATATCTCTTAAAGTATAGCGATTTTTAGAACACCAACATATCAAATGAAAGCTTGGTTAACCAGCTTTAATATTTTGGTATACTAAATCATGTGAGTTTAATAAATAGAGAGTTATATGTACATTAAAAAAAGCCTATTTTGCGTACAAAATGACGCATATAATGGATTATGTATGCGTCAGAGACAAAGTAAAATTTTGAGAGGATACCTTGACGCAAATCTAAGAAACAATTATTATTTATTTTTTCATAATCGATTTCTTATAGGTCAATACAGGCTCTGAATCATATGATGTAACTCAGATTGTACTGAATTCTGAACTGATAGAATGTAACCAAGGTCATTTTTGGATTATCATCTAAAGTTTTACTAAACTTAAAAGTACTATTTTACTCTGAAGCGAACAAGTCATCTTCTACAGGCGAGTGAAGTTAATTGATACAAAAAGCTATGAAATAAGCTAACAATACTCACTCCCTTTCTTGCTTTGTTTTTACTGAAAACTTTGTTTTATTAAAAAACATCAAACATACGTCTGGTAGTAAATTAGATTTCCTTTAAATTAATAATTATTATTGAAGTCTGTAACGCCCACCATTTTGAAGAAATTGGCGGGAACTATATTTTTACTAAATTTTTAAAACTTTGACCTCGTTGCGCGACCTTGTAATGTTGACCGATTTTGTTCAAACTTTGTATGTCGTCTTCTTTTATCACCAAGAAACAGAAAATCCACTCAATGGCTAACATTTCAAACATTTGAAAAATAAGAACAACCCTAATATATATATATAAATATATATATCTACATATATATATATATATAGATACTT
>CP045900.1:19772349-19785094 GCA_013387185.1 Caligus rogercresseyi | reverse complement strand
AAACCAATAACAAACATTCAGCCTTCTCTGAATTCATAGAGATAATAAAGACGGCTTATTCCCTTTATAGCAGTGAAACATTTTTTATTGCAACAAACGAAAAGCAGTTTTACAAAATTACATTTACATTATTTATTTCGTTTTTTTTAGTTTACAAACATAAGAAAAACCATCGACCGATCAATCGGCTATCGGTTTTTTCTGTAAAGAACTATTGGCAAACTATAAACCCTCAAAAATCAACTATCGATCGACCTCTAGTTTTAAAATAAAGAATATACGAGGTTGGTCAATAAGTCCGTGACTTTTTAAATGAAACAAAGTTTTTTTGACAAAAGCTAATTTTATTTTTCAACATAGTCTCCTTTGAGCTCTATACACTTCGTCCAGCGTTTCTCCAATTTTTTTATCCCTTCCAAAAAATAAGATTCTCGAGGTCCTCAAAATATGTATTTGTTTGTGAGATGATTTCATTGTTGGAATAAAATCTCTTTCCGGCAAGCCATTTTTAAGGTTCGGAAACAAGAAATAGTCACTCGGGGCTAAATCTGGAGAATACGGCGGATAAGGGAGCAATTCATAGCGCAATTCGTAAAATTTCGCCATGGAAACAACACATGTATGGACTCTTGCATTGTCTTGATTGTGAGCAAACGCGGCACCCATCTTGCGGATAGCTTTTTCATAGCCAAGTGATCTTCAAAATCGAAACCACTGACCCATGTGATATGCCTATGGCTTCCACAATCTCCTGCACTTTCAATCTCCGATCGGGCAACACCATATCATGAATTTTTTTAATTGTTTCTGGTATAGCAACTTCAACTGGGCGTCCAGAGCGTTCGGCATCAATGGTGCTTGTACGACCACAACGAAATTCTGTAAACCACTTTTTTACCATTGATATCGATGGTGCAGAGTCTCCATAGTATTTATCGAGCTTAGCCTTTGTTTCAGCGATGGTTTTTTCCCGCAAAAAATAATGCTTGATGAGCACACGAAATTCACTTTTCTCCATTTTCTACACAATTCACGAAGTTGTTTGTCTGTAAAGACTGTCAAACACAAACTAAAAGACCCAGCGTGTTCAAATTTTAACAGAAGTCAGCTGATAGATGCTTGTTGACAGGAGCAGTTTTGAAAACCAAATTATATGGACGGAAATACAAAAAGTCACGGACTTATTGACCAACCCTCGTAGATTGCCGAATTCACGTGCGTTAGCGCTAAATTTGGGTATTTGTATGTTATCCATTGTTGGACAATCCGACAAACCCAAGGACCCCTTCCACACTTGGGGTCCTTAGATTGCATCCTAGATAAACTTGTTCATTAATCCGCCCTGCTTCCATATAATACTAACTTGCCGGTCTATAGACACTTGTAAACAAGACAATGGTCCCAATAACAAATTGTCCACACCATTAACCAAAACACAGAAATTTGTTTTAACAATTTTTTTTGGACATTTTTAACATTAAAATAATCCTGATCATTCATTTCGTTATCATAATATATTTTCATTCATAATAAATACAATTATCTATTTATGAAATTCTTTGATAGATCCCCCAATAGAAGGCCAATAATCCATGGATAATGCCCCTTTTTGAGTGTTGATGATCACCATGCTCAGTATGGAGCAGACATGGACAAACTAAGGCCCGCAGGCCGTATACGGCCCGTTAGACAATTTAATCCGGCCCGCCGAGCTTGTCCAGTAAATAATAAAATAATGTCTCACAAATATTCATTCGTCTTGTCCATACAATACTTGCGTTTCACCAATAGATGGCGCGCTGACATTGTGGCCCGCAAGTCAAAAAGTTTGCCCATCCCTGGTATAGAGAGTGTATGATTGATTTATAATTTGACATCCTTATATACTAACCAAAAAATAAATTATATTTGTTGATATTTTCTCAAAATACTCGCATACAAAGTATGAAAATTCATTTTTTACAATAAGCATAATGAATGGATGCTTATTTTGTTCAGATGCTTTGTCCATCTCATAGGCATGGTAAATGGTAGAAAATCAATATAATAGATGCTATGGACACACATATATGTATGTATAACCCTTTATATTAATAAAATAAATGCCTCTTTAACATTATGGCAAACCCCTTAAATTTTTTATTATTGTGTTGAAGGATTAATTCCATGAGATTATATGTTTTTATTGAAAAGTCTTACTGAATTTTATAATGTTTCATGAGCAATTACGTTCTTTCTTCGTTGCTAATCCAAGATTCCCAGTATAAAAAAGCTTTGATTATTTAATTATAACTTTTTAAAACGTTCCATGTAAGTAAAAATAAATCTAAAAAAAATGTAATTTTTACATTTTGTCAGACTTAAAGGAAAAGTTTTTAAAGTTATGATAATACCATGAAATAAAATTACAATATTAACATCAAAGCTTTGATAAATTAATATTGGTCAATATTTTTTCCTCACATCTATAAAGTTAGTTTGAATCTATATAATGGAATATTGATATTATTCACGAAAATAAGCTCTGAGACTTAAATGATGCCAATGAAAAACAGCTTTGGCACTTTGTTATGATGACAGTCTCATCAAGTTCCATGCTTGCTTCTAAAAGTATCATTAATTGTTAATTAAGAGTATTGGTTAACCCTTGATTTGACGAAAAAAATATACTATTAATGAGTGATTTTAACATTCTTCATTTTTCAATGATTTTAAAGGGAAGTTAATCGAAACTGTTGATTAGTAGAGAGCAGAATTTTTTTGATGATTTTTGCCAAAAAAAAAATTAATGTTACCCAAATGAGCAAAAAATTTTTTTTGTTTACCCAAATGAGTAAAAAATGTTAAAAATGTTAATTATATAGACTCCAAATTTGATTAATGTGAATTATTCTTTCATAAATTGTATTGTGTGACAAACAATAATCTCTGCCAAATTTTTATCGGTGAGGTTTTGGCGACGGTTGGATAAAACATTATCAACCGCAAAAATGATCGCTCCATATCTACCGAGGTATTATGACAGTATTTTAGAATAGCTCCATCCATTGGGCACATCCCAACTGGAAGAACAGCTCTAGGTTTACCTAGCAGCACATCTCGTACCTGTCTCAATGCTGGCAGGGCCGGATTTTTCTTTACAACGTAATCCAACTTAGTTTTAAAAACCTCTTCGGCGTCTTCTGGAATCTTGCAGATCCTTTCCTTAGCATCTTCAAAGAATCTGAGTCCATCTTTAAGTGTAATTCCAGCGGTCTCCAGGGTGGTAATTGAATCTGGCAGAAACGATAAATGACTTGCAATAAATGTTAAGTCAACTAGGATAGTTTTCAGTTTAAAAATCCACCGATTACGGATATACATTTGGCATTGTCAGGGTCGAACATATCCACGACTGCTTTGACTTGCTCGAAATTCTGACCATATCAAAGAGCTGCCCGGATCCAGGTTCCCTATCTGGTCATAATTGATCAGGGGGGAGCTCTAGGCCAGGGCAACATTTTCTGAATTTTGCTCGTCGAGATGGGGCTTTGAGGAATACTTTCTTTATAAAAAATGAGACTATTTACGTCCGCAAAAGGGTATTTGACCTTATCCGCCACACGATGAAGCAAATAACAAACAAATGTCACATGCATTAGAGACGGATAAAAAGACCCTAAGGTCTCGTCAATTCTTCCTTATATACTCAGCTGCATCAGTCACGATAATTTTTGCCAAGCTTGCCTCAAACTGAGGATCAATCATTCTGAGAGTATCATTGACGATCCTAGCCATGGTGTTTGAATCAGAAGTGGGGACGAATGAGCATTTCACCACAAATGAAACATGAAAGGAGTTCTCATCTAAACGCCCAATTAGGACATTAACGACTTTGACGCCCAACTACATCAATACTACCATCAATCCACAAAAAGGCTGACCTACAGCTCAGATCGCATTTTTTTCTTTTTTTCTCCTTTATTGTTTAGATAACAGATATAAAATGTATAAAAATTTCCATCTTTTCAATGATTTCTGAGAAATATTCAGGCAAATATATCTTCCTCAGGGACGTATTGATATAGCCATATTATTTTCCAAAAAAAACTTCTTGAGGATCATATTGCTCAGCTTTTTCCAAAGAATGTTACTAGACAAAAAGGCCTTGCACAATTCCTTAGATATAATTTGTGATTTTGATTTCTTAAGTAGCCGATTCATGCCCTTTAGCTGGGCTTGGATCCTTATCCTCTTGAGCTCGCAGTTTTTCACGTGTCTCGCTCTGGTAGAATGAAAGACAAACTGAGACTTTTGGCCTTCTCACAAACCTTACAGAAAACAGTTTGGAAGTCTAATATTTTGAAGGGATAATCAGTCTCCTCATTCATATCCTTGAGCCAGTTTAGACGTGGTAGACAATGAAGCTGCCATATTTCTGTGATTAATGGAATGAGTGAGTTATCAAATATTTTGTAATGTCAATGAACAATATGTTTAATATATATTAGCTTAAAAAATGAGTTAAAAATTGTGGATCAATAAAAGGTAATGGAATGTGAATTTGTCGAGGCCTTCCATGAAACAAAAATGGATATAACTATCTGATGCGAGATATTTATTCAAAAGGCGCCATATATTTAGGTGTGCATTGTTTTCTCTTCCAAAGTCAACAAATTAAGAAATGAAGGAAAAAATATAAAAGGACGCAAGAGGTGATGAAAATAAGTTTACCAATTCTAAAAAGAGAAAAAAGTGTTTATTTCAGGGATATTATGAAGAAAATGTTTTTTTTCCTAAATTCTCAAAAAAAGTTTTATCGTTAAAAAATGAAAAAAATATTTTTTATGTGAGTCACATTTTTTTTCCGCACTCTATTGATCAGTTATCGATGGAGATACCAAACAATTTTTTCTATTACAGTATCCTGGTGCGTTTTTCGGTCCAAATGTGATTATGACATTATTCCCTTTCGTGATCTCATGTGATATTATATACAAAATACATATAAAAGTTTAGAAATATATTTTTTTTTTGTGTGGAAGTATCTTCATAAAATAAAGGTTATTCAATTTGATAACTTTCTATATCAAATTTAACGGACTTACATAAAGACATAAACGTCATTTATTACACAAATATATTATTTTCTATTTAAAACCAATCCATTTTCAAGTTAAAAAAGCACTGCGCAGGCTTTTAAAAAATAACAAATCCATGAGTCATTTCGACTCAAATACACAAAGATCTTTTATAGGCCGCAGCAGAGATGGAGATCCAGTAGCATCGTTGATTCTCCTGGTAGAGATTATGATCCTTATCTCTTCTAGGAGAGATGACGACTTAAATATGGAGATAATTTTACGATGTTGTACAAAACATTATTTATTTGTTGTTTCTATTCTATATTTTGGTGGGAAATATTTCATTTTGTGTTCAAGGAAGCAAATGCGACGCAATGTTTCATTAATATTGTATCTATATCACCGACCTATAAAATAATAATAATTTGATACTCATCTGAGAAGAAATTTAAACATGATAAAATAGTTTGCATAACATCGTTATACCATCTCCATATTTAAGTCGTCATCCCTCCTATAAGAGAACACACTCTGATCCCTTCAAACAGAGTTGTTAATTCTTCTGAATAGATCACGATCGTAGTCACTCCTAGGAGAGGGTACGATCGTGATCTCTACCAGGGAGAGTCAACGACTCTACTGGATCTTCATCTCTACTGTGACATAAACTACTACCAAAGGTGATATTAGTAAATATAGCTATTTATATTTGATTTCCTTTGGACAGCTGACCTAAACTGAATTCATTTTCTAAATCAATCTCATCTTTTTGTAATTATTTCTAGGCTTTTATACCTCGTTCATTAAGAGTTTGAAGGTTCCTCATATTTGGAATTCTATGAAGCATGTCTCCATATTCAGAGCCATGTGATAGTACTATAAATAATATATAAAGTCCTTCTATCCCATGGAGCTGCGCACACCCCACAATTTAAATGATCCCTTACAGTGGAGAGACCAAAAGATCAGCCCACATGGTTAATATTCTTTAGGAATCTCTCTCACTGTGTAATTATTAAGGGTCTCAATAGAGTTATAGCCTTTCAATTAAAGAACCCAGCCATTCAGATTATTATATTATTATTTCAATGAGTATTTAGCCAACACTTTTGGTAAAGCAGTTCATTAAGGGAGTAAAATGTATTAAAGGGAAGACTGATCATGAAAGATATTTTATGTTATTAGAAGAGAAAATATTTGAATTAAAAAATGCCAAACGAGAATAAAATACGAACAATAGTAACAATCACTTTACTTAGAAACTTTTGTTGGTTTGCTGATGGGTCTTATATGTCTTTATTCAAAATTGTACATTAGGATCGTAAAAACATTACATAATCGATAAAATACGAAATATATTAATTTAAGTTCCATTTTTGACGTAGATTCCAAAAATTGCACTCAAAATATCGTCCGAAAAAAGGTGGGACTTTATGGCCTTTTTGAAAATCAGGATTTTCATTCATTCTAATGGTTCAGGCCAGTTATCTTCGTGCAAAGTATGTAAATATGTAATATATTTTTGGTATATGTCAATGCATTTCAGAACAGCTTTTATAATTTCGATATCTGGCATGAAACTAAAGAAAAGATCAATTTAGTAGGACGAAGCAAACAAAGACCTTAATTTGTTACATAGTGTAGTTCGTCCTACTAAATTGATCTTTTCTTTACTTTCATGCCAGATATCGAAATTATAAAAACTGTTCTGAAATGCATTGACATATACCAAAAATATATTACATATTGATATAGTCATAGACTCGAAACAAAAAAAATATAGCCGCTGAAATAGAACACTAAAAAATGATCAATTTTTTGAAATAGAAGCCTATTTTTTCGATTAGTACGAAAGATATATTAATTAAAAAGGATTGAAATGCAGAGATATAGTAGAAAAATAAAATACTAGACATTTGTGGTTATTCTTACTTTGCACGAAGAACGGGCCTGAACCATTAGAAATGATGAAAATCCTGATTTTCAAAAAGGCCATAAAGTCCAAACTTTTTTCGGACGATATTTTGAGTGGATTTTGGAATCTACGTCAAAAAAGGGACTCAAATTAGAAATTTCAGCCCAGGGGCAAACAAAGACCTTAATTTGTTACATAGTGGAATCAATTACGATTTTGAGAAGTTAGTATTGATACATTAATAAAACACTTGATTATGATGTTGATGTTGTCAAAAAATACTGTTCATATTTTGTTTCAATCAGTTTTAATTGAAATGGTTGTTACTCGTCCTACGCAAAAAAATTCTATTAAATTATGTTAAAATGATAATTATATATTATTGATTATAGGGTCTATACTTATGGATCCCAAATAGGGTCCTATAAAAATATATATAATATTCAAGCATTTACAAGTAACACCAACGAAGAAGGAACTAAAAGTTTCTACCCCATGGATTGATGCAGTAAAAAATAGATGGCATCACCAAGACAATGATTTAGATTTTATGCTAGAGTTAATTATTAAGTGACGATAACTTGCAACATCAATTATATTCGTGCTTTTTTTAATTAATCAAATTATTTAATGTGAATATAAAATAACATGAAAAAGCCTTTAAAATTACTTGTTGGATAAGTATTTATAACTACTTGAATGAAAAAATGTACCTTATTAAGTTCAAGTCTTAGATAAAAGTGTATCTTTAAAAAAAATATTAGTCGAGATATATAATTCATGAACGAGTTCCTCATGTTTAAATGTTTGTAAAATATTACTTGTTTTGAATATTTAAAGATTATTATGGTTTTCAAACTTTAAGAAACATTCATAATGATTTGCTTCTTTACAGTAATTTATCAAAGTTTTAGACAATGAATTAGGATCAATTAGGAACGTACGTAAACTAAATGTACTTAAGATGACATTTGTAGTATTCTATACTGAAGGTAGATTCTATTCAGACAAATCACTGATGTAGAAACCAAGATCAGAAACAACAAATTGAAGATAAGCACTTAGTGAAATAATTAGGCACACAAGACGCAGGAAGAAATGGTTGTTCTTTATTGAGGTCCCAAGAGTGAATGAATATATATCCATAATAATAAAAACGTATTATACGCTCATACTTCTCTGTGTAAACACGTCATATGATAGCAACCAATCAAAATGTGAGGATATATTTGAAATGAAGGCGGTAAGCGCCGCCATTTGGTTTATAATGAAGTAAGAGAACGAGCTAAAGCTTCAAATAATAAAAATTCTAACAGGGATTATATATTCAAAGGTATACTAAAATGATAGATTTGTCGCAACATCATTATCTATTTTATCCAAAGTAATATTTGAAACATATCTTTTAACCAGAAAACGACCGGGTACCCGGCTCGGTCCGGGTCCGGCTGTTTTTGAACGTCCCGGCCCGGTGTCTAAAAATCATCGTGATGGATTTTAATATTTCGTTCATTCGTCATTCTGTAAGTGATGAAAAATATTTTCCAAAAAACGTCATCACTTACAGAATGACGAACGAACGAAAAATATTGAAATCCCGGCGCAGTGATTTTTAGACACCTGGACGGGCCTTGACGCCAAAAAAACAGCCGGGACCCGGGCCGGGTATCCGGTATATATATATACTATATATATATATATATATATATATATATATATATATATATTATATATATGTGTGTGTGTGTGAAAAAAAATATCCTAAGAAAATAAACAAATCGGAATCATAAATGAAATCATGTATCAGATATACCTATACATTTACTCCATTATGAGGTTTAATTCATGGAAAGGAAACAAACAATAAGCATAACTTCTTAAATGGTTTCTTGACATGAAAGAAAGTGTGTTTGTAAAGAAAAATGTAAATTCATTTCTGGTAAGTACATTTTTGTAGACATTTATCAAGGATTAAACTTTCTTTTTCTTTGTTTCTTCCTCCTACTCTTGTCATGTATAAATAATGCTTTGAACTAAATACATAAATTCCTATGGAAAGTAGTAGTCTTCTGGTGAAGTAATGCTAATAGTCTATTTTTAAAAGAAACTTCAAGGCCTGTAATATATTTACGTTCTCAGAAAAGAAATTTCGTAGCCTTTTAAATATTTGTATTCAGAAATGTATGGGAAAGAGTATTTAATTACAATATACATATTGAGCATGCTTAATGAACATAATATACGTAACAATTAAAATTGTTAATAGCTATCATCCCATTTTTATGCATACTAATTCACAAATTACATCGAAATATTCATCAAAACTGTATGCTATTTGAGAGCTTTGAAGGCATAGTATATAATGTAACAGTCTTTAAAAAGCCGGAACATACATATTATTTCATTTTAAACCAAGTAGATATCTCAATAATAGTCCTGGACTTCTAGAGGAGATCTCTGAGCCACCTTTGACGAGTTTATAATAAGATTCCGACTCTCGGTGGAGGATCTTGGGATAATGCGCCGAGCTCCTCAATACTTTCCGTCAACATCTCAGCACTACACCAAGGTCATCAGAATAATTATAAAAAAATATAGAAATTTAAAAAAGAATCTTAGTTTTTACTATAAGAAAATTAAGTATTGAGTTCATCTATGTTTTTAGATTAAAGTTAATAGAATTATTAGGCCTTACGGGGTATATTAATTTTAAACTATAGTGTTTGTTTATGTTTTTACCGACCAACACATCTCCCCCTTTTATATTATCTATTTTACCTCCGCCGAAGGAGGTATTGGTTTTCACTGGCGTTGGTTTGTAGGTTGTTAGTTTGTGGTTTGTTTGTCAGCAGGATAACTCAAAAAGTACGGAACGGATTCGGATGAACTTTGTGGAGTTGTTGAAATGCCAATAGAAACAAGTGATTAAATTTTGGGCATCTCTGAGTGCAGAATTATGATGCAAAATGAGCTAAAGAACTAATAAATATTCAAGTTAGCCTACTCTGCCAATAGATGTCGCTGTGCTGGAAATCGGGTGCCGGGAGCGTCTTCCTCTCGGAATTTCCGTCGAGGGGAACCCTCCCCCTCCCTCTACGCAGCCCAGTCGTGAAAAAATCCGCCTCGGAAGGCTCATAAGGACCCCGTGACGCGGAGGTTCACACTCTCTGAGTGTATATTTATTTATATTATTGATATATGAATTGTAGAAAGCCTTTGCCATGAAAAAAAATAAGATTTTGACTCTAGTCCTTCAGAATGTACTGTTTTGAAATAAGAAGTCATGAATACTACATGAAGTAATCTTTCAATAAGGTCAGGGGAAAATGGAATTCCGTTATCCCCGACTCGTATCGTCCTATCCTTTAGATATGCCGATAATTTGAACAATTTTGGAGCAATAACAGGATATAGACGGCTTGAATAGCCTAGCTGCCATCTTGATCTACATATTCATATAGTAGATATATAGAAAATGTGTTTTTTTGTATGTATGATTGTTGAAAAAAAAAAGAGGGAATGATACTAAAAAGTAGTTGGCACCATGCTAAAAAAAGTATCACTTCACTCGCGACAGCTGTTGAGAGTGAACATCAATTTAGGGAGAATAAATCATCCTGAAAATACTATTTACCTTTTCTTCAGTGGCCTGGATCCATGACGTCATTGTCGAATCCTTTGAATGGGTCCCCTATTTTACCAGTGGTGGGCACTTCCGCTCATTATTCCGCTCGTCCGCTCTTCTGCTCTGAGCGGAGGAGCAATTAGTGAGCGGAATGCAAAGAGCGGATCATCTTTGTGAGAAGTGAGCGGAAGGGGTGAGCGGAATGTGGTGAGCGGACCCTATAAAATTAACGTCCGCTCATCCGACTCACATAAAAAAAGTTTCGTTATTTAAAAAGATTACTCATAGAAAAAAGACTACTTTTTCTCGCTTTTTGCTCTAAATGTAATGCCGCTAACGTGGCAGGACTAAAAAGGTGCGCCAGAAATTGTTTATTCTGTCTATACACGTGGCAGCAGTGTTGCCAGCGTAGCACTCAGTTCACGTCGTGCAGTTATTGTGTATACGCAGAGAGAATAAGTGACAATCAGTCATTTCTTAATATATAAAATGTGTACCACCGTCAACAAAGAGGTTGCGTTCATGGTCCATATGAATTCATTTATTTCAGAGAAGAGAGAGAAAGTTACATTATATAATATAACTTTTCTCTTTCTTCTCTAAATATAAAAGAGATAAAATTATCTAGTTATAATTATTAAAGAATTATACATGTAGTATGATTAGAATCCATCTGAAAAAATGACGTCATAACACATATGTTGATGATGTCATTAAATGGCATATGGGACCCTACTTATACCAGCTTAGTACATACTCGGCGTACAAGTTTTGTCTTTCTCTGGCACTCTCTTATTCTCTCTGTGTATACGTTGGTGTTCGTGTGTGTTCGTTGTCTGACGGTCACTTGAGTCAGTATACTTTACTTTTTCGTTTTTTACCAACCTGAGCGGAAGAGCGGAGGAAGTGAGCGGAACAGCAGTACTCAAAAAATGAGCGAATGAGCGGGAGCGGATCAGTTGCCCAAAGTGAGCGGAACAGCAAAAAGGAGCGGTGCCCACATTGTATTTTACGTAACAAAAAGAATGTTTCTAGTAGTTTCATCATATCTGTCGATATAAAGAACATCACTCGACTATCGGACGTGGATAAAGAAAGAAACAATGTTATCAAATGAAAAAAAAATCTTGTTTATGAGGAGTTTGGGAGAGCACCACTTTTTCTATATTCCTAAATTTAGTGTTATTTTTACGGGCAGTTCAATAAGTGATTTAGATATCACTTTACTGTACTCAAGAATATGTAAGTTTTTTCAAAATATGCTCCAACTTTGCTCACATCAATTTTTTGGACTACAAAATTGAATTGAGAACAGAGGGACATTTTGTTTTAAAACGCAGGACTGATAAGGGTTTAAGTTTCTTTGGACATCATTGCACTCTAAGGATGTGAATAAAAAAGTAATAATAAAGTGAGTAATTCATCAATATGTATTCCCTTAATTAGTACAAAATTAAAAGTTGGGAAGATGTAAATAACTTTTAGTTTATATTTAAGTATGCAAAAGTCCTTGCAAAAGTTTGATATTAAATATTCCTTAGGGACGGCTGTTCAGTATTTAAGCATATTAATATCAAAGCTGTAAATGTTATACCTGACGTTTTTTTGCAATTTCAGCAATAAAAAAAAGTATAATATTTTATATAAGAGAACTTTTTAAGTGTATCATTATAAATCCAATTAATTAATAATGGTAAAAATATATAAAATAACATAAAAAAAAATAAAGGGTGATTTGATCTATTCAATATTTATTTATCCATATATTTACAAGTTCAAAAATTATTGAGATACATTCGTATCAAATATTATTTTGTCAATATTTTTAATACAAAGAGTGAGTGTTACATGTCTAAAAAATTGGGATTTTACTAAAATATGTTCAACCTACAAAATATTCATTAAAAAACAAAAGTCGAATTCATTAAGGATTTTTTGCAGATTAAAAAAAAATGTCATGAGGTGCATTTATTTTTTTCAAACTTTTTTTATTTACTTTATGCACGGTTTTTCTGTCTTTCAGATGTGATCCAAGGGGAAGCAAGTAGTTTAATGAATATCTGTCTTTTTTGGGTGACAATGAACGCAAAGGAGTAAAATCCGAGAGAAGAAAAATATATTAATTTCATCGTTTTATTTACA
>CP045900.1:19751132-19765411 GCA_013387185.1 Caligus rogercresseyi | reverse complement strand
TATAGTATATACCAATGAATACTTAAACAATCAGGAAAGGTAGAGTCGCGCAACCTTTCAAAACAAAAATACAAAGCGGGATGGACTAATTTATTTATTGCTGCGTGAATGAAGTAGTGGAAGTGTGTAGAGGAATCGTTTTAGAACTACCTATTTATCTTCAAACTAGACGACAATGGGGAAGGTTTGTGTTGCTCCGGGTTGCAAGAGTGGCTACAAACCAAAGGGCAATGAGGGGAAAAAGAGACGGTTTCATATGTTCCCCAAGGATGAGTCCCTACGCCAACTCTGGACAAAGGCTGTTCCGCGAAAAAATTAGATACCTTCAAGACATTCTGCGTTGTGTGACGTACATTTCATGCCCTCCGATTATAAGCCAGAGTCTACTGACTCTAATCCATCACGTTCAGACAGATCTGGAAAAACTCTTTGTCTTAAGATATTAAAAAAAGATGCCGTCCCTTCCAATTTTCCAAATCTTCCTCACTACTATTCAAAAAAAAGCCTCCTCCAAAGCGTTCCTCCACCTCAACCTCCTCCTCACGACTCCTTAATGAAAACGAGCGAATTTTAAAAAAGATTAAGGCTTTTGAAGAGGCCAACTCATTTTTAACACTCGAAGAGCTTCAAATTAAAATGGATAGGACTTGCCTTCCGAGCGGCGTTCAAGAACATTATGATGAAAAAGATAAAGAGCTATGGTTCTTCAAGATGAACTTTAGTCATGGAGGACCGTCAATAGACTTCAGTCTAAAGATTAATGAAGAAATGTCAATCCATATACGGTAAGCCAAACTTCATTCCTTAACCTTCTTTATTTATATATTGTTTTTCACATATCAAAACTTGACTATTCCTCAGTATTTTCTTATTGATACTTCTTCATACAACTACGATGACTTTATTCCCTGCTATATTGTATTTTTCAGGGTGAAAGATAGAGATCTATCTTTTAATCATCTCGAACATATCACCAAGAACAATCATATTACAAAATGTGACACCCTTCTTAATATTTTGGCCTTCTTAAATTCATTGACATCAAACTCTTCCACCAATCAACTATTTGGCTTGGAAAATGAATTAAACACAGCTTTAAATCATTTGACAAATATCTTGCCCCATTTGGACGAAGCAAAAGAGAAGAAATTACACTTTTTGATTGAACAATTATCCTTGTTGTTTAAATGTCCACAACAACGGAGATACAGTCCTGCCTTGTACGCCTTATCTATGTCCTGGAAAGGTTTCTCAACGAGTCTTTATAGAGATCTACGTAAAGAAGTTCTAACATTACCTACAATACGTCGCCTTACGGAACTTTCTTCATCTTTGAATTTAGAAACTGGATTGGCTAACTCTACAATAACTTACCTAAAGGCTCGCTTCAAGGCTCTAACTCAAAATAGGGATAAAAATATTAGTATAATTTTTGACGAAACATATTGTACAAAATATTTGGATTCAGAAAAATGCCTTGGAATGAAGAATATCATAAGTTTAGGCAAAATTTCACTGAAAGATCTGGAATATCATTTTTCTGAGGATATAAATTCAACAAATGAAAAGATTAAGTCGTCTTCTCTAAATATATTTTCCAATTTTAACATTTTACTTTTAAAGATTCATTTGAATATATTAATGACGTATCTATAGTTTACTTTTGTTCTGGTTATATCGCGCATTCCTTATGTAAAACTATAGCCTGTCATTCTTGCCACAATTTATTGACAGCTTTAAATAAGAAATTCGATTTAAAATTATTCTTCTTAGAAAATATTGATGATGAAAGTAAACTTTTAGATCAAATTAATCGAGGTGGACTGACTCGTCCTTCTGATGTTCTTTTTTTAACGTGTTCCTTTGTTTATGCATTTTTTTCAGAAATTCAAAATTCAAAAAGTATCTTCTAAGAGTTGATTTCTTCCCCTTCTTCAAAAAATATTTTTGTTCTTTCGTTTATTAAACTTTTGGAAAATGATACTTACGCTTTGGAAATTATTTTAGCAGAATGCGAAGAAGACCATTCCTTTGAAAAATTTATTCCACAAATCGCTGCTAAAATTTTTAATTGTATGTCCAAAAATTATGTTTCGGAAATCAATGATCAAATTCACAAAAACAAAAGAAAAACAAGCAGTCAAAATATGACAAATAATTCTAAGAGATTGAAAAAACTTAAAGGAGAATAAACAAAATGTATGTATGTTATTATATATTTGCAGAATGTCTTAAATGTATCTATGTTTATTTAATATATGTCTATAAAATTTGTAAAATTGTAAAAAATATATATTTCGTTCTCAAAATCCTAATTTGTTATGAAACTAATAAGGAAAGGGGAGAATGTACGCGTATTCTCCCTTTTAGATCCCTCATCGTATTTTCCTCACGAGCCTTCTTTTCCTTATTGTTTTAGTATTCATTGGATATACTAACCAGTATACATTTTTAAGCTTTACCCTAATTGGTTTCTGAGATACAAGTACTCAAAGTTAGTCTAAATATATAGTCACATACCCTGTAAATTCTAACTTTTGTTCGGAAATGGATCCATTTACATGCTTCTAACCTGGACGTGCGTATTTTTAGTCCATAGCTCTGGAATAATCTACAGTGCTACTGAGTAATACACCGATATTTCTTATCTGAATTAAAGAACTGTTATAAATTATGCGCGTATCAACGTCATTTGGAATGAGGAAAGGAAAATTTAGTAATTGTCGACGTCTTTAAACTAATAATAAATATTAATTGAATGATTTAAAATCCTCCTGTACTGAATTTGAATCTTGATAGCTTCGGAAGTCCGTTTATGATCAATGGAACCCAAACACATTATCCTTGGTATGATATAATATTAATTTTTTATTAGTATATATTAATTCAATCCGTAACTTCTTTTAAAATATTCATTTTTGTAGATGTTAAAATAATATCTTCTAGGTGTCTTGAGATTTTAACAGAACCCTTTTATCTACCTATATGTGATGAAGCTTTAAATCAATTTAAACTCTTGAATGGGATACCTAATATATGTGATGATCCTAACAATGTGTTTCGGTATGTGATAAACCCTATTAAGAGATTGTAATTATCTTTGGCCTAATCTATGTGCTTACAACTCTCATATATTATATATATATATATATTATAACATATATATATATATATATATATATATATATATATATATATATATTATAATAAGGAGACCTTGTATTGTCAATCCAATGTAAGTAATGATAATGGCCTATTTTATCAAATGTCTTTGCTGCTGCATCAAAGGGTCCTTTTCTAAGCATTCCTCATTTTGGTACCTATTCATTGGCTCATACAATTAATAGAGGAACATCACAATACTTATAAACTCCTAACATGTCAATAATGGCAATATATGTACTTGTACGTGGAGTCAATGTATTAATATAAAATATGTACAGGGAGTAATGCCTAAGGCTATCCTTCGACTATGATTTCATTGTTCATACTACTTACGATGGCATAGGTATAAACGACACAAGCAATAAAACGTTTATACTACTATGTATGTGCCTTACATATATCAAAAGGCAAAAAGAAAAAAAAACATGGTTTTTACTCTTTTATTAATACATATAATATATATATACATAAATATACTGATGGGCACACAAAGCAATGAAACTGAAAGGATAGTTCAAAGACATTAAAGCAATATTCTTGGTCATTCAACAATTTTTTGTATCCCATGGGTACAAATGTATTACATTCATTTATAAGACAAAGATATCTTATAGATGCAATTCGACTTAATATTTTTTTAAATGAATGTTTAACTTTCTAAGAGGAAGATATATTTGAAAAATTTAAATTTTTATAAAAGGAATAATTGTTCTGCGAAATAATAAATTTCAATTGATTTATCAAAAGTATGTATATATAGTATATATATATATACTTATATATATATATATATATATATATTATAGGGGTTTATAGGCATTAACAATTTTTTACACTCGAGTTGTACATATATAAATAGATTCGTATATTAATGCATAACTCTGTATAAGCTCATAAAAACATTCCGCTTAATGAAGCTTCATTTGCTTTCTATTCATGAGCAGTACTTGATATATATATTTTATAAAACGGAGAATTAAATGGTCTTATTTTATTGATTGCCGTTTAAGCCAGAAAATGGGAGGGGGGAATGTCGACCATTAAACATAATTTACTACAAATAAATGGAAATAAATACATTTATATGTATGTGTGTGTTTTTTGCCTCTTCAATGATTATTTTGGATACTTTTTTTTTGGCAAAGACAATGTTCATTCAATATATATATATATATATACAATGGATTACAGTAGATCCATTGTTTGTTGTTAAAGGTTAATCATTCAACTATTAAAATGTATATTTATGTATTATATTCCAATTTCTCTCCTATAAAAGCATTTAACAAATTAAATTTATATATTTCTCTTATAGTTCCGGCAGGATAGCTTCTTTCCCATCTGTTGTCTATAAGGCTCTTCACTCCAGTGTGAAATTGGGTTGTCTCTCAGTGGGAATCCTTTGCCTCAGCTTGCATGGATTAATAATGGCCGCGTGCTCAAGCCCTCAGATCAGGTAAGGAACCGGAAACTTGTTAGTTATTCCAAACTATCTATATATCAGTAGTGACCCTGGTTGAGGTCTCATCTGACGTCATCAATCAGATTTATAAGATGAGGACTAAGCACCCTGAGAATAGTGCTTACGTTTGTAGATATAATTGATGACGTCAGAGGCTAATCTTCCAAAATAATTATACGTTTACTGTTTATATATACGACGATTATTTACTAATGTGTGTGTGCTCGTTAAATTTCATCTATTATACAATTTAAATAGAAGGAAGGATTTTTTCTTATTTATTATAGAAACAAATCTAAGGTCGAATTGAGGACAAGTTCATTGGTCCATTATGGAGTCGAATCAACTATTTGAACTCGTATTGTCTAGTATACAAGTCCTTTCGCCAAGACTGTGTTTTTTTTTCTCGAAAATCCAAGTAGTAAAAGTACACATTTTGAAATTGAAAGTGAATCAAAGAAAATCTATTATATGTTGAGTCAGGCCCGGCACCAGGCCGAGGCTGTTATGACATTAATAGTATATATGTAGACTGTTTTCTAAGACATAACATATTATAAATAGTGCCTCTTAATCATGTCCGAATTTAAACACTGTTCGGAGTATGCTATGATAGAGTTTTTTATGTCCGAAAGAAAACAGGAACCAGATACTTTTAGCTGATTTGTGGGCGCACTTTTTTCAAAAGGTTTTTCCATAGAGATATAAAGATATAGAGACTTGATTCCCCAATTGCAGAGAAACAGCGTTCTGTTGTTTCTGTGTGTTCAAATAAACAAGTAATTTGATCTACGTCATTGTAAGCTGATCATAGAGATAGAATCTATCTCTATGATCACCTTTCGATGACGTAGTACTAATAACTTTGTTTATTTTGAACACACAGAAACAACAGAACGCTGTTTCTCTGCAATTGGGGAATCAGCTCTCTATATTCTTATATCTCTATGGTTTTTCGCCACTTTGAGGGAAGTACAGTATTTTCCCTCATTTTTCACAGGTGACTGAACAAGAAGGGGGGGGGGGGGGGGGGTATAACCATTATTTATCACGTTCTTTATTTAATCTTCAGATACAGTTTGAACCATCATATTCAAATATATTTTTATAATCCTCATAAACACCATTTTTTACATGAAAATAACAAAATCGAATTAACTTTAAATTTAATTCCGTCCCTCTCATGACAACCTAAAAAATGGCACTCCAATCCTGAAGCAGGGAACGGCTTTTAAAAAACAATCAACCTCTCTTGTCTTTATATATTGATTTAAGTCTCTCTAAGGATATAATGCGTATAAATTTTTAAAAGTTTGTCAGGAAGGGAAGTGGTAGGGGAGACAAATAATAATATAAAGCAGTAAAATTTATTTTATACAGCAATGAACGAACTGCAATTAGTTTTACTGAATGTGTGTGGGTATGCACATTAGTTTCTGCATTTTTACTGCAGTTTATAAGAGGATTCCTCATTGTCCTCCTTTGTCATGTAGCGAGTGCATCAGTTTGATTAGAGTACTTGTGAAAATCCCCGACCTATATATATATATATACTTTTATAGAGGCTATGACTAATAGTGAAATCTGACTATAAGATCTTTTATTTATGACTGCCAGAAAGTTTTATTCCTTCAAATTCTCCTTGAATACCTCAAACTCAACAAATCGACAATAAGACGACATCAACGTTTTATACTGAATAAGAAATAATTTTTATTAAGTCATTTTATATTATGGTTTTATCGTTCGACAGTAATTTTGAATTATAATGTTAATTTATGTTTTGATTTTTAATGTAATTGTCTTAAATTGTGTTTTTTATCTGCTACTTTCTAGTTTATTCTTATTTTTTTACACTGTATGGATTTTAGCTAATAAACATACATCTTAACAAAAAACTACCAGAAAGCACTGAATTAAAATCATAGCTCAATTGCATTAAATTGATTTCAAAACCGCACAAAGACTTCCATATTATAAAATATCTATGTAATATATATTTTTGGAATGTTTTCAAATATCCGTTAAAATATTTATTTTTAAAATTGGTGCAGGTTGTTCAGACGTTTTTCAAGTCTCAATGTCGAGGGCGCCAGTTTGAATCCCAAAAGAGGAAGTCCTTTTTTTGCTTAACCTCATTGACTATAGCCTAGGTTCGATAGACTAACTCTAACGATGTAATGGTTAATTATATACCTCTGCAATCTTTGTTATCAAATAGGCGAGGGGAAAAATATATCTGTGTAATTTCCTATATCTTTGTTATTGGATATATGTCCTCGCCAAATAGTCAATGTCTAAGACGTAGAGTTGGCGGTAATAAAAATTATAATTGTTGAATTACCTTTAACTTTATAAATATAATGTCTAAGCCAGATTAGTCAATGTCTTTTATACGTAGGCTGAATCCATCATTCCATCCAATCAATTATCAAGATTGAAGGAAGTGCAACGAATAAACTCTTAAAAATGGCAATAAATAAATAAGTTCCATACCTATTTACAGATTTTATATTTACTTCGATAAATAATTTAATATCAATATGAACAATTTTTATTAAAATGAATGAATTATAATATATAAAAAACTACTAGGATAACCATCATTGACTGTCATTGATAACCGCATATTTACTTAAGTTTTATGATATTTATATATTGAACATGTATGTGATTTTTTTCTGTCGGTAGTTTTACTTGTATACTTTAATACAGATCGAATCCAGTATCATATTAGATTGTCCTCTTACAAACCCTGATCTGAGTTTTGATGACAGACGACCCCCAGTTTTAACATTTGAATCCTTTATTTGAATGTACTATGTGTACATGGCAATTATAAAGATTTAGTTATAGATGTAACTTCATGAATAACTACATACTTTTAATATAATTAAAGGGTTAAATGTAATATTTTAATCCAAATCATACAACCTCAAAACATACCTACTTGATTTGACATTTCAATAATTTGTATAACAAGTTCGATCGCAATTCGCACTTGTAATCTAAGATTACTTGATTTTAATTTGTACATACAAATTCATATATAAATAATATTTATTTTATATCTTTTTTTATGACATTCTTCTTATCTACCGTAATCTTAAATAAACCTATATGAATATGTGGCGGTCCGAATATTAATGTATTTCGGTGCGGCACATCCCTATTGATTTGATTGTGACGTTGTCCTTTTTCTTTACTTCTTTCTTTTCGTTTTGAATTTCCTCCGTGAGGCAACTGAGTCCCTCTCTCTCCTCCTCACCCTTCGTAGAAGACGGACGTCAATAAAGTATTAATATCTATAGACATCCTCGTTATCATTTATCTATACAACCTGGATAGCATCCAGAGTTCTCCGAGAATACCATTCTCCCAGGCCCGTAATATCTAAGTCCTTAACCCTTCCATAAATACTTGAAATTGTGATAACTTAATTCACAATTTTTAAAGCTAATTAACCTTAAATGTTGCAGACGGCAAAACGACCAAAGTTGCTTAATAAAGGCACGGCTTTAATACAAAATGAAATATATAATCCATGTCAACATAACAGAATATTAAGCTCCAAATAGTAACTTTATCCATTGGATTAACGAATCACCAACCAAATATAAATGAGGCGTCAAAAAGTCTTGTTTTGGTTTATTGCGTAAGATGTATGGAAAAATAATATTTTAAAGAAAGTGAATAAATTTAATGTTTAAATATCTAAATAAGTAATCTAAAAGGATGTTAATCTTTTGGTCCATTGGAATATATCTAGCTATACTGATAGTAGAAAAGATAATATCATCTACGATTGTCTTATGATGTCATTATTTTAGGACCGAAGGTTTTTATTTATTTAGATATCGTAATTATTTTGAGAATATTACTTTTGTTATTCTTACATTTATATGTCTCTTTTTTAATATTAATTTATCGAACATATGACACTTTTGTTAATACTATCTTTGCATCATGCAATTCATAACATAGTTCTTCATTAATGAAACTAAATTATTAGTTCATCAATATTATTCTTAGAAATTGAAAAGCGAGGGATATTTTGGGAGTGTGAAAGGGAGAATGTGTGAATGGTACAATTGGGTTCAGGCTCTTGTTTCACTATTCTCTTTCCTCTTTTGAGGAATATTTATTTCATTTTATGAAGTAGGCCAAGTCGGCCGGAACGGAAGGTATTTTATTTTATATTTGAATCTCTGTTTTTTGCTTCTGTTCGGAGGAAAGAGAATAGTGATAACAAGAGCCTGAACTCATGCACCCTTCACACATTCTCCCTTTCACACGCCCAAAATATCCCTCGCTTTTCCTTGTCTAATTATTCCCCATGTTTTTATAATCTTATTGATTACAAAAAATAACAAAGAGATTCAAAGTTGTCTTCTTATTTTTTATTCCACTCACCATAATTCAATAAAGGTTCATCACAACCTTCTTAAAGTACTTGACACACATATAAAAAGCTTTCCCTTTTTGTGAAGGATATTCAGACATATTATTGAGGAATATACAACTTTAGGTTGAAGAAAAGATTAAGAATTCATAATTACATGTGCATTGATAAAATCTACTTTCCATGTTTGTTTATTACCTCCGCCGAAGGAGGTATTGTTTTCACATGCGTTGGTTGGTTTGTTTGTTTGTTTGTTGGTTGGTTTGTTTTTTGTCAGCAGATAACTCAAAAAGTGCAGAACGGATTCGGATGAAACTTTGTGGAGTTGTTGAAAATGCCAAAGGAACAAGTGAAAATTTTTGGCATCTCTGAGTGCTTCTTTAAGATGCAAAATGAGCTAAATACTAATAAATATTTCAAGTTAGCCTACTCTGCCATAGATATCGCTGTGCTGTGCTCTCCTCTTTGATGACGTCAGTTTCTTTTTCTTTCCATGTACCTCTAGAGTGTAACAATAAAGGAGCAGTATGTAGAGTTAAAGGGACATGCGTGGAGGGTTGGAAATAACAAAAAGACCAAGTTATTCATTTGGTGGGATCGGCGGAGGTTTGCACTCTCTGAGTGCTTTCTAGTTTTTATTGTGTAACAACCGATGCCTTCAAGATGTCTTCTTTTTTTATTACCTATTTGGGGCGATATAACAATTGCAGTATTCGTGTTTTATATGTAAATAAGTATAATAGCGTGTATACGAGTCCTAGCACAAAGAAACTTATCAACGAAGTTGACCAAAAATGACCTTCCCCTCTCATCGAACCTGTACCCTCAGCATTTAGAGTTTAAACATCGGTCACAGGTAAAGCACTGCCTTTCTTCCTTATTTTTTAAGATAATTTATTCTGGCAGGTTACTTTAAACCTTGTATATTGAAGATAATGTTATATAAATGTGGTAAAAAATATGTCAACACAAACAATTTTATTTGAACTTCACTCTATGATCTGCTTAAATCTTTAATAGCCAGTAAACTATGAAGTTGAAATAAATGAATATCAATTGTCCTTATGAAAGGACTAAATGTTTAACTCAAGATAAATATATTATGAAACAATTCATACAGCTACTAAACCATTTTCCACTTAAGACATTCTATTAGCTCATAAATGTATGAATTTTATATCACTTAGTAAGCTATGAGATGCTTCAACCTTTTATTTCTTAATATTATCATATGAGTAAAATACTCCAATTCCTAGAAATATATGTGAGCCATGCATTTTACAATTCTCTGCAGTAAAAAAAAGACAACTCTTCATTGTCCTAAGTGGTTGTGAGTAGAGTGTATCAAGTTATTACTTTTATTTTTTTAAATTACCGGCATTAGTGATACATATTTATAATGATTACCGGTGGGAAAGCCTTCTTTATACGAGACTGATTATATGCGTGAACATTAATACAGTCGGCCTCGCGCTACTTCGCCCCTCGACATCTCGCAATTCTTTTACTACGCGACGACGGCTTGGCTCCCGTTACCTATTGAACACATGCCGACAACTGATAACACCTTAATCTCACTGAATTATGTAAATTTATTCACGAAAATGCCCAAATCCGTAATTTTTCAGCATGGCCTGCAATGTGGGGGTACTAAAATAAGAAATATTCAGTGGTTTTTAAGATATTTGAGGTTGAAAAGGGGTAAATCTTCGAAAAAAACAAGATAGTGGCCCAAAAAAGATCCGGCCGCGTACATGTATTCAGACACACGAACCGACAACAAGGCAAAATGGCGGTAGTTTTTAAACGCCAGGTGATGTCAAACCTCTCTAAATTTCAATATATATATCAACATCGCGACCCTCATATATATCGTGGTGGTCGTGTAGTGGATCCGGGCCGTCGCAACTTTGCGAGGGACGACTGTATAGCGTCGTTTGCTTAGATACAGGGAAAACGGACAAACAAACGACGAACAGAATTATATATATATATACAATTTTAATTTACGACTTTAAACATAGCATTATTTATGTGATTAAAAAGATGTTATTCCAAATAACAAAGTTAAAATCAAAATATGTGGCTTCCTGATTAAAACTTTAAACATCAAAATAAACAAGCCTCTTTGATCATTAGATTGGATTACATATTTATTTTTAATAGAGATACAGTTTTATTCTTAAGATGTTTATCCTGTTAGTTTGAAGCACAAAGGTGAAACAAAGCATAACGTTAGATAATTTGTAAATTCGTGAAGTAAAACGACAAAGTTAGTATTCATTATAGTTTACATCGCATATAAATAAAAAGGTTATTAATCACAAAGATAGAAAAAAAGGACGGCATAGAAGGAGGGTTTTTTGCTAACTTAAAATAAACGAAGTTCCACTAACAATCAAAATGCTGTCTAAAAATACACTAACTATATTGATAAGATATTTATAGTTATGTCAAAATGCTGATTTTTTTTTTAAATCTTCGCTTACAGAAATGATTTTGGTGCACCATAAAATAAACTTTGTTTAGTTACTAAACAAGAATAAATATTCATGAGAAAACAGGCATACTGTTTATATTAATAGCATTTGAACTCTCATTTCCAATATAGTTTTTTTTTTGTTCGTTCGTTTTCCCTTAGCTGGAAGTTGATTCTGCAGTTCGGTTCTATGATTACTTCAACTATCATTTCTATTCTATCATAAAATGATTGTTATTATGTTTCTTCTGCGGATCTGCAGTGGAAACAGAGGTAATAACTATATTTTGAACATTGTCATAACCTTCTTTTTCTTCTTATGCTGGTTGCTCAGCCACCGAGTTTTGTCCCTACAACATAACACTAGAAGGCGTACCTCAGTACTTTGTTTGTGATTAGAATAGCACATAGCATGCAGTAGAGCGAAGTAAAAAGAGAGAGGGACTCATAATATAATAACGCACGTGAAATATCATATGCGATACATGAGTTATATGTTTAGTAGCCTAATGTATTCATAGTTATTTTGTTAAATAATGATAGATTGAAATACAATAAAATATAAATTTGTCAAATCCAAGCTCAAGAGATTTTATAAATAATAAAGACAAAGATTAGTGCATTTGAGCTAAATTTGGCACATTCTATATATATATATTTTATATATATCAGGAAACGACCGGGACACTTTTTTTCGATCATTCGTCATTTTTAAAAGTGATGTTGTTTTTTTAAAGAATATCCTAAAGAAATAAAAAATCTCGAAAAAAAAGTGACGACGTTTGTTTAGAAATATTTTTTAAAGTAACAACGTTTGTTTTAGAAAAGAATTTCGTAAAAAAAAAATGTCTCGAATGAATTTTTAAATTTTAAGAATTCGTTTATAAAAAATGGTCGACATTTTTCAGAATTGAAGAACGAACGAAAATATTAAGTCCCCGGCCCGGTGATTTTTAGACACCAAAAACAGCCGGGACCCGGGCCGGGTACCCGGTCGTATCCTGATATATATATATATATTGCTATATGATTTTATTGAGTTGTATATATGAGGATACAAATAGGGTATTGAATTTACTTAATCAAACCCCTTGATTTTTTTTTCATATGAGGTTGATCAATTTTGATCTTCTCCAATTAGAGCCTTAGAAATAAGAGATGAACATGCATACCCCACTGAGATAAAACGCTTTTTATTTTTCCAAACTTAATTTTATTTTTAAAATATTAAAGGTAGTTATTTTGATGCATGGGATCATTTCTATATATAAGAGTTTATGTGTTTTTGATATATAAATGGATATATAACACCAGAAAAGTGCCATTCACTTTCAGGATCTTATCGAAGAGGCTGAGTACCGTGAAGCAGTCGATAATTTTTTAACGAATAATAGACGATTTATAACACATGCACAGCGTAGATATAATATTATTCCTTCCTTTGATCACAAGTACCAGAGAGTGGGAACGGAGGCTAATACAAAAATGTGCATATATGTACACAAACACTAACCCTAGAAACTATTTAAGACTCTAATGAGCTTGGTTAGAGCCCTCTTAATCCAATATTTGTCCTCTGCAGTCCTATTCAAGTTCATTGTCAACCAATTATGACATTGAATTAATAAAGGCTTGGAGGACGAGGACTTTGAATGTCACATTAAAGACAAATGCTACATAATATTTTAGTGGTCGTGAAATGGGAGGTTTTTTTTGTTCCATTGACAAGTTAAAATGGTGACCATTTAATGGCATAGCTTTATGTGATATTGTCTTTTAACAATTTGCAGACATGTTTCATGAATAAGAAAATATTAAGACTTCCTGTGCATCTCTTCCTATCTTTTAGCCTTCATATATGACATTAAATATACATTTCATATATTAGTTTCTTCAAGTTTCGAAGAAAAGTTTACTTTTGTTGAGGATTACTGTCGTTTAATCATTTTTTAAAAGCTCCTACATCGTAGTATTTTCAAGCATTTCGTATTCCAATGATAAATTGAGATCACTTTGAGTAACAGATTATAGGAAATAGTAAGAAATGACATTCTATTAGCAATATATTAATATATAGGTTGGAGAAAAGAGTTTTAATACACTCTATAAATAGTTTTTATTTAAAATTCTAGGAATTCGATAAACTTGGAAAAAATGGATTGTGAAAATAAAGGGTGTAGTTCAAAAGTATTTGTTATTCAGGAAGCAATTATATGAAGAGTATAAATGTGACGATATAATTTAAGTTACCTCACTAGGTTTTCTATTAAACGTATTGATGAGATATATCTTCTATACTAAAAAAAAAATTCGTTCGTTCGTTCGTTCGTCCTTCCCTGTATCTCCCGAACGGTTCATTAGATCCTGACGAAATTTTCAGTGAATAGTTTGAGAGTCCAGAGTGTGTTTAGTGGGGTTGCCAACTCCCGGAAAATCGCCATGTTTTATTTTAATCGCCAAAACGTTTTTTTGCCGATTTTTTTAAAATGCCAAGTAGATTTTGACCAAATTTTCTGTGGATGATTATAAGGTAGTAAGACGTGTTTTTAATTTATTGGTGTTTACCGGAAAATTTCTTTTTTACCTGATTACTTAAAAAGAAGTTTTTTTTTTTCCCTGTCTTTCATCCATATTTAGGTTTTGTGGAAAATAAACCTTTTTTAAAATGCAACATGGTGCTGATTCAAATTTTATAATGCCAAGAGATGGAGAGTGATGTCAATGCCCAACCTTATGGAATACAAAACGGAAAAATGGCAATGACAACTTTT
>CP045900.1:19658487-19751032 GCA_013387185.1 Caligus rogercresseyi | reverse complement strand
CTCCGTCTTTATTTAATCAAATAGTCTTACCTCCTCCACAAAAGGGGAAAAGTTCTTAAGACGCCATATAGAGACATACATAATATATACATATATGTAGAGCATAATCACAACAAAATAATTAATATATTTTTGTTAAAGAAATCATTTTTCTTCACTCTGATTTTTTTTCTCCTCTCTCTCTCTTTCCTTTCATTTCTTTTCAATCTTCACTAACACACACGCATTAGGAGTGGTGCTTTTAGTGTGAAATATCAAGGCTTTTTGAATCATTAATATGTCTATCATTAGTGTATTAGTCGTGAGAAGGAAGCATTCAAAAGTCCTATTTTTCCCTCTTTTATGATGATCTTTCTTTGTTGTATTCATCTTTCACTTCATAAAGCGACTGTAGACAAATGGATTCGATTCACCTATTAGTAGAGATGATTATATGCTATAGGCATAGAGATATACGAAAATAGCAAGCTTTTTTGCTTGTATAATCAAGTATTTTTTATTTAATCCGTCAAGTTCCGAAGAAGACCCATTTGAAATAATAAATACCAATTCTAAAAAAAAGATTTTGTGATTTTATCGGGTGGTCGATCCGCTGGTCGAACTAACAGCTCGCTGCACCGTATAAGAGGAGGGAAAATAAATGTCTTAGTCAGCACTGCTGAAACAATGAAGAGAATGAAGGAATACTTTTTTTACTTGATGGTCCAAATCTAAAGTTCAAGCTCTATGGAGTATCTAAAGGAAACCCATTGGGTATGTATTCCAATAAACATTCAAGTTATTTTCTTTACCCTTAGAACATAATGGGTCAAAAATGCCCGGTGAGGTTGTTTCTTAAATATCTTCGTAATGAAAATTGTATTATTTCATATTCCAGGTATTCCTCAAAAAACATGTTTTTGATATAATGCCATTTACATTTTTAACTTACCTTTTATACATTTTAAGAAATTGTAGTTTTTCTATTACAGGTGTTTGTCTTAACTGCATACAGTGATGAGACAAGACACATTTCTATTGCTGTTCTGGGTAATTTTCTTTTCAAAAATGTTAAAAAGTGAAAATAAAGATATTTCAATATGAAATCATTCTTGTGTGGTCCTAAATATAATACTAAATATTATACAAGTGATTATTCTTAACCAAAATGACAAAAAATGGCATAAAACACAATTGATTCTAACATGGGTCATTTTTGATCCACTTATGGAAGAGTTTAGGGGTCCAGTCACTCATGCATCTAAGGGTAAAGAATCAACATGGTAAGACGTCACTATATTTATCATAAGATTTTCATTCTTCAATTCTCCAATATTCTACGTCAATATCTTAGTTCACCTCATATACCATGTCAGCTATTTTAAGTACAATATGATGTCATTAAGTTGGTTGAATGTTTTTCATCAAATATGGGTATCGGTGGTTTGATCTCTGTTTCCTTATCCCACAAAAGGCAACTAGGATTTGCTTGTTGCCTTTGGGCCTCCTTTCTTAATAACAGGCAGTTCACGTATTTCTCTAAATTACCTCATATATTTTCTTTCTATGGTCAACAAGCATCCTCTCGATGGAGTAGTTGCTCTAATAACGTTATTATGATCATTTTTTATAATGTGACTTTTCCTACATTTGTCATTGTTTTTTACAGGACTTATTCCACTTTGTTATGGTCATAAAAATAATAATATATTGAAACGGTTATTATTGTGCTGCATAAGCGTAGGGGAGATGTTTGGTTTAGGAGGGCAGCATTCAATTTGCCCGAATTTTAACAAGAACTGTTCAATCGGTGATAAAATAATCGATTGACGAAAGTTTTGTAGATTAACATTTTCTGTATGTAATTATATACTATTCATTGCATTATATTTATTTGGTTATAATTCAAAATCTGGTTGCTTTCATAATTTAATATTTTTTCTTCAACTTAGATGCCCCAATACCTCAAACAATTTGCCACCAATTCGAGAACTCACCCGAATTTTTTTTTTTGGGGGGGGGGGGAGTTGCCCCCCTTGTCCCCCTGTCTCCTACGCCTATGTTGTGTTGATCCAAGAATCCTTACTTTCGTTCTTGATTTTTTATAGTTAAAGCACAAAAAATGATATAATTGAAAAAGTGGAAATAGGGATATTAAATGAATTTAAAGAAACTACAAGTTGTATAGAGTTTTTTTGATGACAAAAAATCAATCCAAACTTTAATTATTGCATTTTTTGTAAAAAAAATAGTATTTTCCAATCTTTATTCAAAAGTAAAAGTTCAACGTCTTTAAATATATATTTCCAGTTTTCATTTACATTATTCACAAAGGAAATAAGGATGAATTGAAAGCCTTAAAAATACACGATGAATTCCATGACTAAAAACTTTATTATATTTTCTTAAGGTATTAACTAACACTAATATTGATCGAACAAGGAGATTTGATTAATCTAGATTATAGTTCAGTATTTTTTATAGGGATGGTGCCACAATGGTAATTTGATTCCGCCAATGAAAAGTACTGGGTTAGAATTAATTGTCAAGTTAAAAGAAAATTAGGAAACATTATAAAAGAAACTTAATTTCATTTGCCATTCAAAAATTTATTTTTATGATAACTGGTAAGTCGTTGATAACATATGTAAATTAATCATTGTACTTAAATCTTCAAACCACTAAATCTATATATATAATAGCTTGTGCATTCATCAAAGTGTATTTGGCTTAAATGCATAATATATCATTGGTTAAGATCTGTTAATGAAAAATTGTGCATTTTATTCTTTGCATTCTTCCTAAATATTATCAATCAATGTAAAATAAATGTTGAGAACTAATAAAATAAGAGATATTGAGGAGTTTGGTATTTATGTTTTATTTGTGAGCAAAGATAATAGATAATACAAGATGCACAGAACGCAATATTTAGATTCCTCTGATTAGAAAAGAAAAACTGAAACGTCACACATGACGTCACATTATCGATTGTTATGATTTATGGCATAAAAATATCTATATTCTTTTTTTTTCTCATTATCTTTCTGTCTGTTTGATAGAAACGACTCTACTACCTTTATGGACTAGTGAAAAATAAAAATAATCAAACCTTTTTAGATGTTCATAAATTGGTTGAGTTTCGACCTGAAATTTCGATCTAATGCAAATAACATATTATTAAACCAATTTCATTTTTTTGCTGAAAATCATGGGAATGTAGTTACACAGAGTCATAAAAATCTTACTGTTTTATATGAATTATATACGAGTGTTGTGTGGCTTTATCGATATTAGTCCACCATATTATTATTATTATTGTTATTTATTTAGATGGTGTAGGTATTAGATATACGGCAAATCGTCTAAGTGATGACGTCTCATTTTTTTGATTTTTATTATTGGAAATATCCCTCTTTGTTTGCATGAGTTCTGCCTCCCCCCCTTGATTTGTGAGTAAGAAAATTGTTAGGAAACATATTTTATTAAATTAATTACTATTTGGCTTAAAAAACATATTTTTAAATATATTTGTTTAATTTTTCTGAAATGTTTTACAACATAATAGATGTTATCAATTATTTACTAATCCTACACGTTTGATTATAATCTCTATTAGTACAAATACTCTTAGGTATAATCTTCTTATCAACTTTATAAGACTTCGGCATCCATCCATCAATCATTAATCATATTGTTATAGAATATAAGAATACATTTACTTGTTTCAAAAGAAAAACCAAGTTTTATATATTTATACGTACAAATATATTTTCGTATAAGTAGAAAATAATCTTATCTCCGAATGATAGTCGTGTCGGTGCAACATATATCTCTAGAGCTCCCAGGAGATAGTACAACAAAGAACTCAAAAATGTGTAATATGTTATCATAGTTTTATTATTATAAATGCTAACAATATTGGGGATTCTTCCTAACAGTTTACAAATATAAAAATTCTATGGGGGTATCTCTATATAAATTCTGTGCCAAATAAAAGCTATTATGCTCAATAAATAAAGTATGCCAACCAGGGCTGGTTTCTAAGAAATTTGTGAATTAAATATTTGCTTTTTCTTCTAGGTTCGAAGGAATGCATCTAATAACGTATTATCATAATTACCTCCGCCGAAGGAGGTATTGTTTTCACTGGCGTTGGTTTGTTAGTTTGTTGGTTTGTTTGTCAGCAGATAACTCAAAAAGTACGGAACGGATTCGGATGAAACTTTGTGGAGTTGTTGGAAGTGCCAAAGGAAACAAGTGATTAAATTTTGGCATCTCTGAGTCCTTCTTTAAGAAGCAAAATGAGCTAAATACTAATAAATATTTCAAGTTAGCCTACTCTGCCAATAGATGTCGCTGTACTGTGAAATCGGGTGCCGGGAGCGTCTTCCTCTCGGAATTTCCGTCGAGGGGAATCCTCCCTGTCCCTCTACACGCCGCCCCAGTCGTGAAAAATCCGCCTCGGAAGGCTCATAAGGACCCCGTGACGGTGGAGGTTTGCACTCTCTGAGTGTATATATGCCTCTAGTTATAATGTATACATGTGACTCTTCCATATGTTTTTGTTTACATAATTATTTCACTTTGTTATGGTCAATAATAATAATTAATTATATGAAATGCCTATCATTGTGCTGATCGAAGAGTTTCCTTGACTTTTTTATAATAAAAGTTCAAAAGATGATTGGATTTGATTTGAGTATTTCAAATTATTACATCGGACTTAGGATCTTCTAAATGAAATTGACCAATATTGGAGTCGAGCCTGTGTTGTGATTATTGAGAGTCAAACCAGTGCTCGCACCAAGGAGAGTTGAGTTCACTGAACTAACATGTTAGCAAATGTTTGTTTTGAAATACCTTCGTTGTCCGATCATAGACATGGGGTGGTTTATTAATCTACAAGTGTTAAATATAAAAACCCATTAGGTCCTACCTTCTTGTAGCGTGACGGCTGTGATGACCTCGGACGGATCCCCGCCCCGACCTCATTGACGCTCATGACCCTCATGTTATATTCCGTGTAGGGTCTCAGGCCCTTAGCTTGATCCCTGTGCTTTCTCCTCCCCCGACGGTTTTGTTATGATGATACCGCCAGTGGACGCCGCCTTCCTTGTACTGAACGATGTACTGGAGAACGGGGCTATTACCGTCGTAGGCAGGATACCAGGCTAGGTTGATGCTGCGACTAGAGAGCTCCGTGATGTGGACGGAGGAAGGAGGCTCCGGACTCTCTGAAATTGTCATCATTGAAGTTTGCGTATTACAAAAAATATATTAAACTTATTTTTAAGTGCAAGTAAAAAAATTATTTTAAATACATAAGTTAAATAGAATAAAGTTGATTTTACAAGTATTGTTTTGTTATGTTCTAAGTATATCTTTTTTTAAGATCGCTGAGAATGGGCAAAGGTTATTCACTATAATTGATGAATCAACTCAAAGGGTTTCAACCAAAACTGGGCAAAATGAAGGAAACAAACAACAATTTGAATAAACAGAAAGTATCCTCTTTTAACTATAAATTTTGTTAAGCAAATAAAGTATATATTGTTGCTTAAAGATTTAAACCTTCTAATATATTATAATCTCACATATTCCGTCAATTGGTCATAACTTAAAGTTAATAATAGTTCAAATCAGTTGACATTGGTCTGACATAGCTTACCCACAACCGAGAGGAAAATGGATATTTTCGAGGATCCAAAATCGTTTCCGGCCTCACAAAGGAATTCTCCAGAGTCACTTCTTCGAACTGAGCGGATGGTGAGGGTGGATAGAATCCCACCCGAGGAGTTGGCCTCAACGATACTGTAGCGAGATGTCATGCGTGCCCCAATTTTTTCGCGGAGCCACTTTTCCACTCTAAATTGATGGGAGGATTCCCCAGAGCATTGCATACGAGTGAAGCGTCTTTCCCCGCTACTGCGGTTCGATTCTGACTCCCCTTACCAAAATAAACTGGAACTGAAGGGAAAATGGAAGGATGAAAAGTCTTTATAAAGATATTTTTGTAATTTATGTCACAATTAAAAATGCATTGATCTACTCGGTTTTTAAATTCAGATGTACAAGCTTTTCTGTAAAAAATGTGCTACAAATTTTCATCTCATGTATGGTTTAGTAATACATAGATATTTTTCCATTTGGATCATCCTTTGTCCTAGATATAATTTGGACGAAAATGGAGGAACGTCCAAGTAAACTTTGTACTTTATTAACCATTCCTCATTTTGATCATAATATTGGATTATTGAAGCTGATAATATCACGGAAAATTTTCGTAATTTTCCCTACTTACTTTTTCACAACGAAAAAAATATCTGATAGCGATACACTGAATAACAAATTTCCCCAAAAAAATACTGTAGATGTCTAAAATGATATAGACCAATTCGGGTACGCTGATTTCAAAAATTATAACTGTTTTGCTGTATCATGAATGAATTTTCAGTTACAGAAATACTTTGCTTTCTGCTTTCAGTATCGTCTGCACGTCTGTGTCTGCTTTCAGTGTCCCACGAGATACCGGCATGAGAGGTGTTGTGGTGCTTAGCTGAGGCTTTATACTGTGCACATCGCACTGGGTTGTGAAAATTTGAAGTAAAGCTGGCAGAAGCAACTTAAGCAGGTATATTATAAGTCTAATTTCCTTTTATGGTAATAATATATATTTGTATGTCCATGATTATATATATATATATATATATATATATATATATTATATATATATATATATATATATATATATATATATATATATATATATATAACTTAATATATAATACCTAAGCAAATTTCTTAAATTCAAGACGAAACAAAAATACTTCTAAAACTTAAAAGAAAATGACTGTATTCACACTTTTAACGTAAGACCATCGCGTTTTGCTCGTAATTATCATAAACCAAGAACTCATAACCATGAAATAACTTACTTTTCAAATGCGTAAAATATACTTATCTTGAACCCGACACTCAAGAACCACACCTTCTGAACCAGGGAGACTGAAATGATCTTGTAAGAGATGTCAAAGGCGAAAGCAGAGCTGCTTGGATCAAGGCTGCAGCAGTGCAAATCTACTTGAACCTAACACCAAGATATCCTTGTTCAGAGCACGTCACAGAGACATGGCTGAGTTCTTTGAGATGGAAGACAAGATGACATTCTGCAGGGACATCAACGGTCTGTTGAAAGAACTTGGGTGTGATCACGATCCTGCAGACTGGCGCCTCTTCATCGACTCAGGGAAGAACAGCTTGAAGGTTGTTTTGCTCCACAATGGCAACGAGAAACCATCAGTCCCACTAGCTCACGCGTTCGGCATGACAGAGACCTATGAGACTATGCAGCAGCTGCTTGATGCCATCAAGTACAATGATATGAATATGATGGGCGACTTCTGCTGGTTCCTGCATCGTGAAACTGACACAGAGCAGCACAAACGCCAAGCCAAATGCCTAAAGCGTTTTTTATTACATTTTAACGGAATTTTTCTGCAATCTTTATAATTTTAAAGCATTCATGATGTAATAAAAGAATAAATGGATTTTGTAAATTTCATTGAAATCCTGACTTCTAGGCAATGGGAATATTTCTGTAACTGAAAATCGTGACGTGATACAGCAAAACGGTTATGATTTTTGAAAGCAGCGTACCCAAATTAGTCTAAATCATTTTACACATCTCCAGTAAAAAAAAATGTGTTGTTCAGTGTTATCTAACAAAATTAATAGCAAAAAAAGTGTATCCATCAACTTGAGCATCACGACCTTATGTTTGTTTACTGACAAAACTTTTTATTCATGAAGTTATATACATGTTTATGAGTCTTACTTTGCATTTGCTTGGGTGCTAAGTGAGTTTACGTTTGTGTATGGCACTACATATACAATTCTAAGAAGAAAACTTTTGAAGTTTTTATAAGTACATAAATATCTATCTTTTCATGGTATATAAACATGAGGTAAGTGCTTTTGAGGTGCAAGAAAAATGATTCTAAATATAGTATTTGTACTTTTCGTCAACATTTTTGCATGCATTAGTATATTGAACTGTGATGATCTCATGGATACAAAATAGTAAATTGTTAATAATTGCAAAGATATCAAGTAATGAGTTTCAAATTTTTTTTACATAGTATTTTGTTTGAGAATCAAGAGAACTACGAATTGAAGTTGAGTTTGTATCCAAGACAAAATTGAATATACGATCTTAGCCCATACCACTAAACATAAACCACTATTTTTATCATCTCATTCTAGCTGGGGGTAAGCCAACCAGGTGATCAATTTTACGACCATTTCTAATAATTGCTGGACTCTGCTTAAGCTATACACAATACTTAGAAAGCTATTGAAATTTGTTTAAAAATAGTGTGATTTAGAATTATATATTTTTAATTCTTAATAAAAAAATATAATTGTTATTTAGTATTATTCTAAATATATATAATCATATCATAATAGCAACAGTCTTATAAATACTAAGACACTAAAATTATTACCATTAAGTTTCAATGAAAGTCTATGTTTTGTAACTTAAAAACTATTTAAATGTTTCAAAATAAGGCTGATTTTTCTTTTGTAAATAGGTAAATATTAAAAAAAATCAACTTATCTATAGCTATGATAAATCAATATACAAAGTATATTTTCGTATGAAAATAAAACCTGAATAATACTTTTTGGACTGATTCCGAAATTGCAGTGCACAAAAATTGTGATACAATATATAAATATTTTCAAAAATTATATGTTTTATAGTTAATTAGAAATGTATGACCGATCAAAAAATTATGTTATTTAAATAAGATATGTAAAACTAAAGCTCTGGAATTTTTAAATTGAACAAATTGTAAAAAGAAAAGCACCAAATTATAGCATTTTTGGTTAATTTGTACTCAATAACTCTTGTTGAAAACTATATTTCCGTGAAATATTATTAATTGATGAGAGGTTATAACCAGTAAGGGTGCTTTTATCCCTCGCGTAATTATGGCCTGTCTTGACTGTACCATTAAATAAAATATAGATTTAATATATTTTATGATTAATATTTATCTTGCATCAAGAATAATTTTTATTAACTAAGCATATAGTTGAATTTGTGTCAAATTAATTTTCATAGCTAAAAAAGTATATCCTTTATTTCGGCATCTATTTCCAATTAAAATAATTAAATTAAGTTGAGCAGTACACAAAAAACAGTATTTCAAATATACAGGTATTTGTTACATCTACCAATATGTTGCACTAGCCTTATTGGTATTTTTTATACATAGAACATGAAGTTGCTTGATCCTTGTGACGATCCAGCACTTTAAAAAAGATCTGAGGCTTCTGAGCAGGGAACCTGTTTTCCCCTTTCAAGGCATGTAGATAAAAGTGTTTTTTTCTTCTTCTAGCTGCTTCGTGAACACAATCATCATGCGATTTTTCTACGAGATCAAAGTTGGATTGATCTATCTCTCTCTAAAGTACAAAGGTATTATCAAAGGAAACTTCATGAAATTATGTCATATGGCAAGGGACAGTCACATTCTTGACGTCTCCCGAAGATGTGAAATACTCTGGGTAACATAATGGTTCAAAAATGGGCATTATATTCTCTGCATGCAAAAAGATGCCTCACCTCAAGATCGCTACATTTATACAATGATTCGAAGTTCTAAGAAACTCAGGAAAGTTCATTTTTGGTCATTTCCATATTGACGAAAACCCTTTCTGTTTTTTTCAGTCAAAGTTTTTATTTCATATTTGGCACATCAATTAAGTATAATATATAAATATACTAAATAACAAATAAATAAATAAAACTCTTTTAACAGTTGCGTAAAAACATAAATTAACATTATAGTTCAAATTTACAAAACCCTTTCGTTTGTCATCTCTAGGGTTATTATTTTACTTGTTGGTGTGATGAAGAGGTTAAAAGCGGAAACCATGTCATTGACACGAGGAACGACATATAATATTGATCCTAAACTCAACTTTGTAATGGTTTGTCATGCATTTTTCCATAATGGACATATACCATTGAATACCTCAGTGTTAAGGTATTTTTGGGGGGAAAATATTGAGAGGCACAGGAATTTTTTTTCTTCAGAAGAAGTTTCATAAGAATATGGGTTGTATTCTTCGTCATACACTTTTTTATGACTTGATTCGCTTCCAGTTCAGAATTGAGTTCTCTTCAAGTAAATTTAATAAAATTACCTATACATATATGTATCACGCATACTCATATCACCAGGACCAAATTGTTTAGTATTTTTCTTATAATCCATGAGCCTCCAACGATACATAATATATATTGCATATTTTTGCTATTATTAGGCTATGATCTATTTCAAGTTCAGAAATTGTGTATCCGAGAGAATGATCAACCCAAAAAGTAACACTTTTTATAACGAAAATATACTTGTGAGCTAAATTTTCGTTTAATGATTCAATAATAGGTCATTTCGACCCATAACACAATCATAGTGCATTTTTTGCACTGTGTACATCGAAATGCTTCTGCAATATTTTTTAGATTTTGTAAATATATAAAGAACGACTTAGGAAAAGTCATACATATTCTGGTCTCATTTAAATGGTTTCAGGAGGAAGTTAAACTCAGCGCTGGGTAACTTTTGACCCAAAGACAAAGGAAGGGTTAATAATGGTTATTTTTTACCTTGAACCGTGACAAAGGCACTCTTAGAGATGGCACCCACGCCATTTTGAACTTCACAACGGTACTCCCCTCATCATCAGGGGTAACGTGATGCAGAACCAAGGATCCATTTGGGTGAAAGCTCCTTCCCGCCTCAGAGGTTTGTACATACTCATAATTTGAGCCTTCCTTCTTGGACATGGGGCGCCCTCCTGCAGAAAAATAAGAAGTTCTGTAACATTTATATAAGGACGAAAAATATATATATATATATATATATATATATATATATATATATATATATATTATAAAGATAGAAAATATATTCATCTTACCCGTAAATGATACGGAGAGTGCACGTCTCCAGGACACCGTTGGTCGAGGATTGCCCGCTGCTTGACAGTCTAAAACGACTTGACTTCGATGACGAACAACCATGTCCTCTGGGGCAAGGATCCAGGAAGGAGGAACTATTTGATGTAAGGGAAGAAAGAGTTCATTAATGTACCGCTTAATGATCTTTTAACCATTTATAGCATATCATTTAGTAAGCCCTCTTGGCTTTTAAATCCTTATTTAATCCCGGGGATTTGTTAGCTTCCCTTTCTCCCTTCCCCCCCCCTTTTTACATATATCCTCCATTGACTAGCCCACAAACCTTTCTCTTTTTTTTTTCAATGCCGTTTTTTATGTTTTTACATATATATATATATATATATATATATAGATATATATATATATATATATATATATATGTGTGTGTGTGTACACATTTATTCTCCCTTAATCACCCTAGATTAACACCTTTCAAAAGGAATTAAAAAGCCGTGAAATTCTGTGCACACACTTAAATATGTAAGGGAAGTGTGTAGAGTCTTAAAGCGAAAAAAAAAATGTTTTTCCACCTTATCAAAAAAAGGGGGTTTCCTCTAATAAAATATGTTTATCATTTTTGGGGGGCTCCAAGGAAATGCATTCATATGGATATGAGCCTTATTGTATTAATAACATGGATTACAGCATATCTTTATTAAATACCAGGTGTTTATTCCAGTCCTCTATGAACAGCAAATTTTCGTTTACTTGGTGGCATTGTTTTTAACAAGATATAATTTTGAAAAAATACACATTAAACATTCTATCAATAGCGTCCGAAATTAGGCATATTTTTTAATTATATCTTTACTATTCAAGTGCTTCTAATATCGGACATGTATTCTCTCTTAAATGCTTCTAGCATCGGTATATTCGTTCGTTAAGACAATACGTAGTATATACAACAATTTTGGAGATTTTGGACTAAAATTGAGCACAACATAGAAAGCATTTATATAAAATTACAAAAACAAAATGATTATATGTCATTATTTCCTCAATTTATTTGAGAAATAGTTCCTTTTCTATCTATCTATTTTTTCTTGGACCATTTCTTCATAGGCCATAATTTCTCGATCCATTTCTTCTGGACACCAGTTCTAGTATTATGACATATATATTCATTGACTAATTGCATATTATCTAAGGTTTAATATGTTTTTATTACTTTGTGTATAAAATAGAAATAATTCTTGAATAAAGTGAAATATTTTTCTCTATATGTATCATTCATTTATTAGAAACGATTAAATATAAAAACACATGATGGGCTTAGGAGTTGCAAAGTCTTGTGTTTATTATGAAGTACTTATGTTAAGATATTAAGTTTAATGATTTAAACGTGTAGGAGTAAAATAAGACACTTGATGGCGTGGCTATAAGTATTATATTAAAAAACATATTTAGTTCAGATTCCATTTACATTCTTCTGTTGAAATAATAAATTCCTGGCGTCGAAACTACTTTTATATGTTTGTTTAGCTCCTAGAATAGACTCATCTCACTGGAACTGAATCCGGTATCAGCCGCTAGCGACCTAATCTAGGACCGTTCTTTCTTATTTTCAACATAATGTTGAAGTGGACAGCTCTCTTTCTCTCTGTTCATATCTGTCCCTCCATTTCTTAGATATTTATAAATACATTACCAGATGGGGCGACATACGTTTTCTTTCTCTTTTCTCAAAATACTTCCTTTATAAATTATTCCTTTTAATTAAATATATCTAGTTTAGATCAGATAAATGAAGCTGTCAGTCATTTATCCCTTCGTTCACTCGTTTAAATGTTAGGATTTATTCTCTGTCTCCCATCTGTCTTCCTCTACTTCCATCCTTTTCTTATATAAATACGTCACCAGATGGGGCGACAGACATTTCTTTCTCTCTTTCAAAGAGAATGTATATATATATATATATATATATTTTTTTTCCAGTTTTATGTAATACATCTTAGTTTAGATCAGTTAAATGAAGCTGTCAGCCATTTACCCTTCATTTATAAAGTAAATACCTCAAATATGATAAAATACACACAGTTAATCACCGACACCAAGACACAAAAAACATGATTCAACAATGAAATCCCTATATATGATACTAACGACTCCATAAGGAACTCAAGGTAGTTTTAGTGGTAGTTGCTGCCTGTATCACCACCGCCCGTCTAACTAATCTACGCTTCTCTCATCCCTTTAAAGATACATTCTTCTTCGACAATTCCACAAATAACACACCCTATATAACTCCTATATATGTATGGATATGGCCTACATGGATTCAGATCCTGTTGCCATTATCATTAGAGGGCTTTACATGATCCATAAATCCATGGAGGAAATCATTCTACATGTTGTGTGTGTGTTTTTTTCTTTCCTCACTTTCCAGAGCCTAACTTTATGATTTCCTTTTCCTACTTATTCTCTAAGACAACAAAAATAACAATAACAAAGGGGTATAAATAAATTTAAGATGGAGCCAAGAGGAACTTCTATTCTTATTTATGGAAGAATAAAGAGGGAGGGGAAGTGAGAGTATATATCTATAAAGATATCCAGGTCCGACAAACGGAAATTTAGCATCGTCCAATGTGGAAAGTTGTAATAACTCATTAGATATTTTTGTTGGCCGAAGTGGTTTGTAACCAAAGGGATTAAAGGAGTAAATCTTGGGTTATCTTGTCTAAACTCATCTGTATTTCGTAAGAGGTATTTCTTTTATACCTCTTTTATAAATATAAATATTCGTTTACAAGTTTTTATTAAATATAATCCATTATATTTAAGGGACGTATAGGAGAAGAGAAAAGGAGTCTGCGACAAGTTCGATAAAATCGTATTATCCTTAGTGAATATGATCATGTATTACTTATAAAGTCAGACATTAGTAGAGTTATTTTTTATAACAAAAATGTTTTTTTACCCTAAAACAAATAATAAAAGTATGCAAATATTTACTGCATCAATAAAACTAATATTTTAATTGTTGGCACAACATAGAATCTTGATGCCAAAATATTAAATTGTCCCTGTTAAATTTGCCCCGCCAAAGACTTCATTTTTCGAATATGGCTATAAGATTGTAAATATTTTGTGTTTTCATAACATATTTTTTAGGTATATACTTGTAAAGTCCAACAGAATTACTTTAACTGAGCTTTCGAATATATATATTAAAAGTCTTGACATGTAAAAAATCCTCTTAGATTAAGGCTTTGTGACATTTTTAATAGGATACTCATTGGCTTTAAGTAATATACTTAGTCCAAGTAGATGTTTTCGAATCTAATGTTATATCTATCATCTGTAATCATTTTAAAGCAATGAAAAATGGGGATATTGTAGCAAGCTAATAAATAAGATATATTCAAAACGAATGTTTGAGTCAATAATTTTTGAAGATTTGTCAATTAAGCCAAGAAAGTGCGATAGCCGTGTGCGTTAAGGCGTTTTCAACTCTCAATGTAGGGGGCGCAGGTTCGATTCCTCTCGAGAGGGGAAGGTCAGCTTTGGTCAACCTCATTGGTAAGATATTCGTAGGTTCAAATGACTAATTTTAATGCTATAATGCTTATTTATATCCTGGCGGATGCAATTTATAGAACCAGTTAGGCAAAAAAAAAAAGCCAAGAGAGTTCCACGAGCCGGATATCCTCTTATTGTATTTAGTGAATGATATCCTTCTATATTTTTTTAAATGGTACAAGAATGTGAGCTAGTAAGATAACAACAGCCTGGTAGTACATGATACATGCATATTGAAATGTCCTGCAGACGGCATTATAGTTTATTCCGCAACCTAAAAAAGCAAGCACACATTTTAACGCATAACCAAGGACATTCAACACTGCATTAAAAATCATGGCATGACGTTTGATATCTCCTGTAAACCCCACCACTTGATGTATGAGACATTAGATACATTTGCCTTGAGTGGGATGGAACCTATTTATAGACTATAGAGTGTAATTCATCACTCCCTGCTCTAATTTTAAACTAATACATCACGAAGGGAGTTAAAGAAAGAAGAGGAAGAAGAAAATGAAAACTTGTTCCAAGAGCGTATGCTTGTGAGGGGAAATGCATACCAAAATAATATGAATGATAAAATTTATACTCTTAAAGTGATGGGAGGGAGTTTCCCCCACTGATACAAAATAATGATTAGCCAATGGATTTTCAAGTATATTGAACATATTTGATTTATAATATTAGTAATGAAAACAAAATCAGCAATAGATTTAAAATTGAACTATAGAATGAACATATTAAAATATAATGTTTACGGTCAAATGCAAAAAAAGAAGATAATACAAGATGCGCAGAACGCAATGTTTAGATTCCTCTGATTAGAAAAGAAAAAACTGAAACGTCACACATGACGTCACACTATCGATTTGTTATGATTTACGGCATAAAATATCTATATTATCTTTCTTTCTCTCATTATCTTTCTGTTTGTTGATAAAAAGGACTACTACTTTTATGGACTAGTGAAAAAATTTCAATAATCAAACCTTTTCAGATGTTAATAAATTGGCTGAGTTTCGGCCTGAAAATTGAAAATCTAATGCAAATAACATATTATTAAACCAATTTCATTTTTTTGCTGAAAATCATGTGAACGTAGTTACACAAAAGTCATAAAAATCTTATTTTTATATTAAATTATATACGAGGTTGTGTGGCTTCATCGATATTAGTCCACCATATTATTATTATTATTATTATTATTTAGATGATGTACGTATTAGATATACAGGCAAATCGTCCAAGTGATGACGTCACATTTTTTGATTTTATTATGGAAATATCCCTCTTTGTTTACATGAGTTCTGCCCCCCCCCCCCCCCTGGGTCAAATGTAAGAACACAATTATATGTTTTTATATTTCAAGTATAATACTTCATAAATAATCGAGGAAGCGCATAACTGACCATTGAAGTTAAAAACTAAGGCTCCAAGGTTCAATACCAAACGTGTTCAAAACTACAAATGTCATATAAAAATTATGAAAAACCAGTCAAATATGATCAGACATCCTTAAAAACAATTCACTTTTAGCATTATAAATGAAATAATGAACAAAAATGTAAATAAACTATAAAGCATATATCGATACTTAAAACTTATAAAGATATATAACATCATTTATATGGGTTTTAAATAACCAGTTAATTACCTATATTTTTCATGCATATATCTATTTAAGTAATTAAAGTGGGAGGTTAACGGAGAAGAAAAAAAACTGTGATGTGTTTTATATGAAGTTTATTTCACAACTGTATATACATAGAGGTTTATAATACAAGAACACACTAAGCATAAAATAAAATGGGAGGTAAGAGAGCTTTCAATCTAGGCCTCTAGATACATCACATGTCCTTTTTTGTACCGAGAAAACTATACTCTAGAAGATCCTTGGATGGATTATTTATAATGCTAGGTACGATGCTTGCTCTTATGCAAAAAGATGGAACTCAACTAAGCTATAAAAGTAAGATGTATTTTCTATCAAAAAAGTATTTAAATTGTATCATAATTCTTCATAATACCTTTTGGGACTTTTAACGGAAGTATTTAATTTTTAGTATGTTTTAAATGAATATTTTGCCATAAAGATATTGTTTTTTTATAATAAAAAATGACTTGTAAGTTTAAATGGATATATTTATTGAAAAATTGTTGAATTGTTTTTTAATATTATTTGTATATTCTCAAAGCTAAAAAATCAATTTTAAGCTGTATATTAGACAATCAAACTATATATGTAAAAGACTAAAAAATTTTTATCATATCAAAAAGTACTTAAACTCTATAATAATTGTTCATAAATTGATTTCTTAAAAATGGAAAGCGAGTTTTAATTTTTGGAAATAGTTATGAATGACGATTTTGCCATTAAAATATATGTTTTTTAATCATTTAAAAATATTTGTAAGTTACATATTTCATGAAAAAATATTTTAATCATTAAAACACTACTCCCTGAGCCTTCAAAATTAGTCAATATTTATTTAATGAATCTTTTCGGGAATCCAAGGAAATGAACGGACCAATAGAACTCTTATTTTATTATTATATATATTTAACATGGAATGGTTCACATTTAAAAAATATAAAAACAGTTTCATTCATATTAATTTCCTGGTATATCATTTTGGACAAATTTTATTGCACAAAAAAAACTAAATTCAATTGCTATGTAGTCGAAGAAGACCTAAGGCCCATCATGATTGGTGCTTCAGCTCGCTACGCTGCTCTCTCAATCAAAATCCGGATGTAGGAGCGCCAACGTGGAAGTGGGCTGGCGATATAATTAAATATGTCCCTGAAAGATCAAAGCTCTACATCAGCACCATCAAAAGGATTTTAAGAAGACATCGTGCTTTTTTAAACAAACCAATAAAATGATTTGTCCTTTTATAAGGTTATTCTTCAGGCAGTAAATATGAACTACAATTTCATTTATGTATTTCGCAACTGCCCTGAATAGTTTTACTCTGTTTCTGTACATAATTTTAGTGTATTTTATTTTACACTGTATAAAATTTTGCAGTCAACGAATAAAATGTTTTAACCGAAAAAAAAAAAATTCAATTGCAAAATGGAGAACATACTGTTGCTAGCCACATTTGATCATCTAAGCAACCATTTAACTGGTTGTATTGGTATATATAATATAATACATGGACTATTTATTATACTCTCAAACTTTTTATGCTGACTCACCATGCAACTATGCATTGAGCCTAGAAAAGAAAACTATTGTTTTAAGTTTCCTTAGTTAAAAAAATATAGTTTTATTGATAAAGTTATCCCTTGACCGTCTTCAATAAATTTTATTTATAGCCTTTTTTAGGACTTATTGTGTTAAACGTGTGGCGCAGGCAGGACACTTGTCAATAGTTTATGTAATAAGTAGCATAAAATATAGTGCAAACATATTTCATTTAGTTGTTAAAATAATTTATAGAATTAGTTTTATTGCTAAAAAACATAATTTTTGCTGTATCATTACTGTTTTCATTATCGAATACAGTTTGATCAAAGAAGATTTCTAAATGCCTTCTAAAAGTTGTGAACGTTTTAATCCTTGAGGTCGATGGATTTGTTAGTACTCTACATAACGTCAGTCTTTTTAGTTAGAATGTTTTAAATTCCCCTAAGTTTATGATTCCTTTTTTAGGTACTTTCAGTTTATAAAAATACTTTTAGTTGTGAAAACTTCAATTTATTTGTTGAAAAATTATAAATACCCGTCCTTAAGTAATTAGTTGGAAATAGAATTGTGATATTCATTGTTTTGTTAAGTGTTCCTTTAAGTTGTGTTTTGTAATAAAATGTTTTTGCAGAGATTAGATGAATAAAAACTGTACTTTGGTGCAATTTTTTGGCTCTGTTAAAGAGCTATCAGTCAAAATAAAGTTCTCAAGTACTTAATCATTTCAATTACTCTAAAATAGCTTTGTTCTAGAACAATATTTTCATTATGCTTCTCCTAATACTTTGGTTAAATTCCTACTATTTATTTTGATATTAATGGGATAATAGGTTAAATATTATAATTTAATTGCTTTAATCAAAAGTTAGATAATTAGATACGTCAAGCCAATTTAAGACAAACTTTATAATAATAAATTGAAGTATATATATATATATAACAATTCATTTTTGATAAACAAAGCCCCGCTTTTACACCGTGTCCGGAATTACCCTCTCTTTATAGAGGAGTAGGGCTTATGATGATGCAGACAACATAAGCCTCCCAAAGAAAATAAGAGATCCTTTTATTACAGTAGCAAATAAAAGATAAACAAGAAGAAGAAGAAAAAATGCGTTGTCCCAGATTCATGCAGTGAATTATTCATTTCAAAATTAAATCCAGGATATATAATATTGTATGCATACAGAGCAGAGGACCCAAACGAGACTTCATCTCTCTCTCTCTGTGGTGTGTGTGTGTGTTCCCTTCCTCTCCTTCCTCGGCTTAAAGGATTCCCCTATGCATAATTGATTTAGAGATTGGATTATCATGAGCATCATTGGATCAATAAAGTGCTCTTGTTGTTCGGCACAACAAAGAGAAAATACTCTGAAGAAAAGAAAGACTTCCTTATACTTTGGGATACGATAAAGGTTGTTTCTCATCAAAGACTGTAGAATGCCTGGTATACTTAGTTTTGTCTTTTTTTTTCAACCGCCATATAATTCTTATTATTAATTTTCAAGAAATTTTGTAACGTAAGTTTTTTGTTGATCCGGGTGGGACATTTCTTATGTTATTCTTGTAGCTTGGCGGTGTGACGTCACAAAAACCGCTGGCAAGCAAGTAGTTTTTTTTGTACCTCGTACACATTTATATACAAATAGACATACTTGTAGCTCACTATACCTTGGTGCTCGCTCACTCACCAATAAAGGTGATTTTTGTCATTTGATAACACTCTTTTCTTTCATTTCCTACGTCCGATAGTGGGAGTGATGATCCATATACCGACGGATATTATGGTATAAAATAAGTATTAATGATTTCCCTATGAATGAGTAGTCGATGTTATTAATAATAATGTTATATTTGAGGTGTCCGTTCAAAAGTTTCACAATTGACATTGATCGAGGTCCATGAAAGGTACAATAAGTCAAATTAATGATTGTTGTAAATCAACTATCGAATGATCATAAATATTTCTTAAAATATTCAATATTTTTTTTAGAGATAGATTCAGTAAATGAGGGTCTCGTTTCGAATATTCGATTCCAGAATCGCGAATAAGTTGATACCCTGTCTGTAATACCTTTTTATTGTTGCAATAACTATAAAGATTTTCTCAATGGAGGTTTTCTTCCATGTCATAACATTTTTATATCTTGGAGGATGCCATGACGGGTTCAATCCGCTGCCACATATGTCAAATCCAGAAATAGAGTAAGTAAATGAAGGAGGATGATGACCTTCTGATCTCGTTTCTAATACTCTATCTCCTAATCTGACAATTTACTGATACAAAAGTTTTTTTTCTACATGCATAGGATGATACCTTATTTTCCTTCTTGTATTGAAAACTCCCATCATCTATTTACGTAGTAGATATTTGCATTTGAATGCTTCTTAGCTAAGTAGTGGGGCTTTTTTTTCTTTCTTCTTTGTGTAACTCATAAATTATTATGTAGGGTAGTAAGGTGTCTTTTATTTTTTGTGTATAGCCCCTCTCCCCTTTCCTCACCGCTGGTATTCTAATAATACACCTACCTACATACATATTAGTAATATAACTACTCCCCCCCCCTCAATTTAATGTAACTAATATGACTCATGAAACGAGTCATTTTCCTGATTAATTCTAAGTGAGAAACCTGCTTGCCTGCTGCTCTGAAGGAGAAATACTTTGCCGCTTCATTTCTTCTTTCATTAAGTTAATATTTTCTATTACATGAACCCAGTCGTTTTTTAATTACTTTCTATGCTATAATAATTTATTCTCTATTACAAGAGACATTCATACATATTTTAATACCTTTGAGTCTAAAATTATTTTGATAACTGGTGCATAATCTTTGACGAATATACGAGATACATATATAAAAAATATTTGTTCTTTCGATATTTTTATCTTTCATCAAATCTTTATTAACATGAAGTATTGTGTAAGAAATATATACATAGACATTGTAATCAAAATTAAAACTTCATAAAAGATTAAGCAATTTTACATTTCACACATCAAATAAAAACTAAATGCACAACAACAAAACAAATAATAAGGATTAGTAAAATTTCAATAATTCTTTTGATATTTGTTCTTTAATACATGAGCCGAGTCGTTTCTTAATTACTTTATATGATAAAGAGTTAATATCTCTATTACCATGGACATTTATACATAAAAATACTTTTGAGTCATAAATTTATTTAGAGTCTTTGACAATATTTCAAAATTATCAGCATATCGTTTACAAATACAATTTTTAATTTTTATAAAACCATTATTATTTGGATGTTTGTTAAAGGTATTTAAAAATAAAAATAATGTAATTTGATAGTTTAATGCATTGATTTCTGGGTTTTTCCTTCTATATTTATGTTTTGTCTATTAGAAACATTTTCTTAGTCGTGGTAAGTATTGTTGTTCGTGATGAAAAAATATCATATATCATATATTCATTGGGGTTTTAGTCAATAATAGCCTACCATTTGGTATATTTTAAATCCATCGTCGTTTTAAAAGCATTATATTGGTTGCAGTTATCCAAAAATGGATGACCATATTATGAATCATTATTAATTTTGCATGGACTAAGTAAAAGCTTTACTTATAAATTTGAGAGCTTAACAAAAGTAAAAACAATAAATCATTAAAAAAATGCAATCAAAGCTGCTTAAAATATGATAATATTGAAGTGGATGATGAACAATATATATATATATATATATATCCCTTGGAATATGTTTTAAATAAAAAATATATCGCCATAAATATTGAAAGAATGAATCAAAGGCTTAGCCACAGAGAACCAACGATATGCTTTTATATATAATGAAGTTAGATTAAGTCACTTGAGACTGAAAGCTTCGTTATTATAACAACATAATTTTATGATTATGTTGAAGAAATTCAAGAACCTGTACATTCATAATTAGTTAATTTTTTACAATTAGTTAAAGACGATTAATAAAACTTAAGTTCACCAAAACCTTAATTTAAAAAATGGTTTTTTAAAATAGAAAAAAGAGCCATTTCAATAAGTTAAAAAAACTCCATACACAGTATAACCACGAAAAGAACAATGTAAGAAGTGTAATGTGTATATTTTTGAAACTCTCTGACTGTGTTGTGTATTTGTGTGTAAAATCAGCACTATCATATTATTAAAAAAAAATGTTCAAACAAAAGACAAGCTAAAAAACAAATATGTATATTTTTTCTTGTTTCCGCATTGCACAATTGTAAAATAATAACAATAAAAATAATAATCTGTAGTAAAAATAACGTTGAAGGAAGGAAACACAAAAACATAAGGCAATTAAGTTAATTTATTTTATGGGCAAAGTTTATTTTATTTATCTTTTTATAGAGACTGCTTCCTACATTTACTACATTTGAGATATACATAATTTCACTATATATATATAATGTTTAAAAACTGAAAGAATGTTTGTGTTCATAAGGATTTCTCTTTATTCTTCCATATATAGATCTATATATTTACGAGTTTTTGACTTATATCATAAAAAAAATTAAGAACCCCTGTACTTAGAGGGGTGAAGTTTTTAATATAAAAAAGAAATAAAGACGAAAGAGGGCTTATCAATTTCTTCCCTCAAGAGTAAAGACTTGGGTTGTCTAAATTTACACTGATCAGACCATAGAGATATAAAGCTATAGAGAGCTTATTCCCTTCAATAGCAGAGAGACATCTGTTTGTCCAATACAAACAAAGTAATTGATCTACGTCATCGTAAGCTGATTATAGAAATACATTCTATCTCTATGATCAGCTTACGATGACGTAGTTCAAATTACTTTTTATATTGGACACAAAAAATACAGATGAAGGGAATAAGCTCTTTATATCTTTTTATACCTATGGAGCAGACGAGAATTAAAGCATATCAGCAATGTATAAATATGGTTGGCATTTGCTATATGATGAGAAGCGTATTTATAACAAGATGTACATATTTATTTGTTTACTTTCAGGTCAATTTTTTACTTTTCTCTACTTCTAAGAGACTTTGGATCCTAATTTAATATTGAAATCAGTCTCTCTCTTTTTGATGAGTCCTTCAATGTTGGACAACCTAAAACAAAGACATAAAAATGGTTTAATAAAACAATATAAAAAGGGGAACCCTTCAGTTTAAATGACACTGCAATAATGAAATGTGGAAAGTCATGCTTTATATATATATATATATATGTAAGATCACAACTTACTGTCTCTTGCGAAAATTGCTTCAGGAAAATCTCTTGTTTATGATGCATGATGTGATGATATCTTTTGAAGAATTTAAGAAAATGTAAAGATAAGAAGAAACATGAAGAAGAGAAGACAAAGAAAGAAATGTAAAATGGGGCAAATCCCCTGATTTCCTCATAGCTTAAGCAAAGAATTTGGTTGAATTTTAAAGAGTATATAAAATTCAGGTGAGTTTAACCCCGGGGATAAATATGCTTTTATTTTTCTTGTATGTTTTTGGTACGTATCTTAGAGGAGGTTGGCTGCTTGTAATACTGCCCTAATATGAGTTTCTATTACACTGAGAGCATCATTATTATTCAGCTCTAATAGTAATATGAAGCCGTGATTATCAATCTGCTTGATTTACAAGGGATCTCCCCATTCCCACTCTCTTTGTTCACCGATCACGTTCTAGAATAACTCGGATATACTTCAATATTATTATCCGCATGAAGTGACTAATTGTGGAATTGGGAACCATAAAGTGACATTAAATTGCATTAAATGGTTAAGAGAGTTGTAGATTTGAAACAAAACGAAATCTGCTCAACTATTATGAAAAGTCAAAATAACTCTAATCTTTGCATTCTCATGCAAATCATATAAATTTATGATAGTGAAGCGTGAGTATCATATATCTAGACAATAAGGAAAACATAATACAAAAATATATTTTCAGATAAAAATTATGTTAAACATTTTTTTTGCATAAACAACTTTTCCCATAATATTTATTGGGTCAATGCCGAAAGGATTTTTTGGTTGCGGAAATGGGAATCATAAAAATCGACTTCCTTCCCTTTCCCATATCAAGTCATTTTTTTTTTCTCTCTCTCTCTCTCTCTGTGGTGTGTATGTCTTCTTGAAGTATTAAAAAATGATGTGCCAGTTTATTTTTTATGAGCCTCTCTAAGAAAAAAGAGTAGTTGTAGGATTTATGTTTTTCATGCATAATACATCAATCCTGCATTGTTTAGAAAAAGAAAAGAAAGGGGTCGAGTGCAGGGGGAAAACCCGCCCAAGGCAAAGAAATTGACTAAGGATCAACTCAAAATATCATTTTGGTGGCCTCATGTGTATATTGTACCAAAATGATTAATACATTACTGGGTAGAACGGTGTATGAAGAAACGTTATAGGGAAAAAACGTTATAGGAATAAACATTAAAAAAATCAATCTGCTCATATATATAGTTCTATATTGTTTCCTCATATATATATATATATTATATATAGACGATAATAAAACTACATGAGATTTTAAACTTCATCGTCAATTTATAAGTATGTAGAATACCGATTGTAGATGCGTATTGTAGAACTGAAAATTGGGATACTTGTGTGCTCTTCGCTGATAGGAGAAAAATAGGCACAGAAATAACTTAAGAGAGTGAGACTTCATATTTTAAATCATGAAATAGGAAGAAGGAATTGACAAGACTCTTCATTTTTCATGAACAATAAATATGAAGAGAGTGGAGAGACCAGAAGCAACCCAATATTCAGGGCTACCATACGGGACTTCGGCACCACTCTAATTTATCTATGGTAGGTGCTGAATGGCTGAGTGCTGAAGGCATATATTGTAGCGCCGAAACTCGAGTATTATGTGCACTCCATTGTTGAGGGAAAGACAGAGACAGAAATAACTTAAGATAGATTGAAACTTCATATTTTACATCATAAAAGCGATAATGTCAATTCATACTCCATATTTCATGATCAAAAATTTGAAATCTCACTCTTTTAAAAGTTATTTCTTTCGCTGTCTTTTTTCACAAACGGAGAACAAACAAATACCCGATAGTCAGCGCTATCATGCGTGACTTTGTCACTCCAGTCTCCATGGTGCCCTCATATAATATTATATAATATATTTAGGCTCCCATCGAAATAAACATTACCTTAGAGCAAATATAAAACTAATAGTATCTATATTTTATCGCTACTAACTTTAACGCTACTAGAGTGTCTTATTGTTTTTGTTGGTAATTTGCATTTTTAAATAGTATTCATTACAAACACTTCTTCTAAGTACAGATATTTTATAACAAGCTGATTGAAATATCATTATTGTATTGCTCCTCCTTTTTGAACGGACTAGCGTAGAGACTTGGATTATTTAACGGTACATCCTTCCGAACCGTTCTGAACTATATTTTAGTTAGGATCCCTTTTTCAATATTTGGAACTATAAAATATATTCATGTACCTTTAAAACTTAGGTTAGTTGAATATATATTTTAATTCATACATAAAATGAACTCTGCAATAAAAAACAATAAATATATCGTAATATGTTAGTTTTCAACTGTGAAATTAATTCATAAAAGTCTTGTCAATGATAGTAGTATAAAACAACTTTAAAGAGGATAATTAAATTTATTTCTTAATTGCATTTAAAAATATCTGTATTCATGTGAGGCTAGTATGAATATTTTTCTTAAAGAAGTTATATTTATATGTTTCTTAAATAAATAAAAAAATCATATTCAATATAAATCATTCATATTTTTCATTCATGGCTTCTGTACCATGACAGATTCGTCTATGGATGCTGAGGAATACAAGTCATTTAGTATCCCCCCCCCCCCGCCTTATTTCGGAAAAGGTCCTATAGGATAGGGTTGATCGAGGCGTGAAGTAACGTGTTTCAAGTTTTAGCAACCTCTGAGACCATTGCTTAATTTTGGCTAGACTTTTACTGCTGAATTATATATTTGTTAGATCTAAGTCTTAATAAAAATTGGATATATAAATAATGACTCATCAGTAAATATTGACTGGACTTTTAGTATCAAATAATAAATGTAGTTTTATATAATTTATTAGATTAAAGTATAATGGATATGCCCCTTTAATTGATTTGACTTATATTGTCAAATTATATTGATATATAAATATATTTTGTAATGGAAGTCTTAAAACAAAACTGAATATCTCTTAGGAGTTTTAGTATATGATTATAAAATAATAACTCAAACATCTGTCTTACCCTTGACAATCAGTTGCGATGTAAAGTTCGTTGTTTCCGCGGCATTGGAGGCAATGCACTTGTAGAAGCCCGAGTGCTCTGCCTGAGCCGGAAGAACAGGAGTGAGCTTCCAAATACATTATTTTGGATCTGAATGTTGGAGTCCGGCTCAAGGTTTTTTCCGTCCTTTTCCCATGAAATCTGAATGGGAAGATCACCAGAGGTGATGGAGCAGACAACCTGCGCTCGATCCTCTTCCTGAGATCTGGAGCAAAGTGAAACGGAGCGATCTTGGAGCCTCTGCAAAAAAATAATATATATATATGACAATAAAGATATAATGATATATATATATATACATATATATATATATATATAGGGCGTATACGCATAATCCGGACTAATTAAAACAAATTTTGAAATGTTAATAACTTATTTATTTATCAATATTTTTCAACAATTTTTTGTTAAATGAAAGGCACACATATAAATATTTATTTTTAATATAGCCCCCATCAGCGGTGCCTGAAGCGGCCGCAGGCCTTGGCGACGACGTCCTTCTTCATATTGGCGTACTCCTCCACGATGGCGGCCATGAGGGAGTCGAGAGTGTTTTGAGCGTGCTTGTTGGTCTTGTTCTCGACCATGCCCCAGAAGAAATAGTCGAGGGGTTGCAGTCAGGGGAGCTGGGGGCCACAAGTCGGGCTCCAGTGGTAGGGGAGGTTCTCCAACAGCCCAAACCCTGGTCCCCTCCGCAAGATCATCCTGTGCCTCTTCTTGTACGAACTGTAGCCCAGGTTCTTGTTGAATGTGTTGGTGATGGTCTTCTTGGAGCAGCCCATCTCGGCGGCCAACTTGGCGTAGGACTTGTTGCCGTCCTCGTGACCTTCCTCTTCACCTCGGCGACAAACTCGTCGATCCTAGTGGCCCCAGGGACCGAGAACGCTTTTGCGATGAGCATCATTCTTTTGAAAGAGTTCCAAGCCTTCCACTGGTCGTAAACGGTCGACTTGGGGTAGTTGAAGAACTCTATCACCTCCTTTGGACTCCTCCCGGCACGGAAGGAAGCGAACATCGCATGCCTTTCTCCTCTTCCATGGCTAAATGTGACTGATTTTCAATCTGTTGGTTTTTGGCAGATAGATAAGATGCAAGTGCAGTAACGTACATATGTGCGTTACAATATCTCAAAAAACAAGGACGACATAACCGATCAAAGTTAGTCCGGATTATACGTGTCCTCCCTGTATATATTTATATATATAATTAATCTGAGAAATAATGAAGTAATATGGAATATGAATAATGGAAATTAGTATTATTGAGTTATTTTTACTCTTTTTGATCGTTTGACCCCTTGTAAATAAAAACACTTTTTAGATAAAAAGTGTTTTTGTACATCATCCAATAACATTTACTACATATATTATAGTAGAAACTTTTGAATGTTGATACATATACTTTATTTTCTCCATGAAAAAAATCCATTAGATATAAAGTTCTCTTGTCAGGAAGATAAAAGGTCACGTGCATATCTTCCACAAATGACTCTTAAATTCTCGATAGGATAAATAAATGTAGTTTTTCTAGAGTATTATTCATGTCTTTTCAAAATATTCAATCCATTTTTATTCTTGATTGGCTACTATTTGCATATTTGTAAGTCTAGAATAAATACTAACTTTATATATTTTGGCCTAATGGAACATGTACATATTTATTATTAAAAATGGTTTAACTGTCGCTAAAGTATGTATACCCAGTATAATAAATACACTTTTGAATGCGATCAAACCAATTGCTACAGCTCCTCTTATACTCCGCGATTGAGATACCTACAAAACATGATTATAAACGCTTTATTTTCTTATAAATCTGAGTAACCCTTATGATTATTTTGAAATAATCGATTGATATCTTAATAAACACAATTCTTTTTAAAAGGAAATAAAATATCTCATCTATCCCCATATAATTTCACATACATTATCCCTAATATCAAGCACACCAACATATACAATGCTCCTGGATTCATACATATTTCATGGCCTTAAATATTGTCAGGGGTGCAGGATTCCTCCCTCTCTATATATATATCTCCCCCAAAATGTTTGTTTGTATATATATGTATATTAAATGTCTTGTCAGAGAATAAATAGTGTAAATAAAAAGTGTCTGAGAGTAGACACTTCACAAAGTTTTTTATATTGTTCATAAATTATGACTCAAATCACGAAAGGCAGGGGAAGAAACGGAGGGATAAGTTTTTGTTCTTATTATTATTATCACTATGGGGAAGCATGTTTTAAAAACACTTTGAGAGTTTTAAAGGTGCAAGCAAGAGAGAGAGAGAGAGGGGGGGGGGGGGTAAAGAGGTAAAGCGAAAAATCGTGATCCCCCCACCCTTCTTGTAGAGAATAATGTATATACATAATATATATATGCTGATAAATCACAGTGAATGAGGAAATGAAATCAACACCTTGCTAAAAACTTTGTGAAGTAAAAAAATTCCATAGTTATATTTAAACATTCTATAAGAGCAGCAAAGAAAATCATGATGATAGTCAATAAGCGAAAGTTGAAAGAAGGAAAAGTTAATGAATACTAAATATTATACATAAAAGTGAAAAATAATTTTTTCTTTATTTAACTTTTTATTAAGATAATATTCAGATTTGGGTTTATGTATGACTAACATTTCATATATGTTGTTATACCCTCTTTTAAATCATTTTTTTTAAATAAAACTATATATTAACGAAATCCCGTCACAATTAATGCCAGGATAATCAGTCCAAATAGTAATAAAGTGATGTTGTAAACCAAATAAAATGTATTAAAATATTACATTTATTAAGAAAATATTAAAATAATATTTTTGGGAAAAAATTTAATATCTCAATGTTTATTTTTATTTTCCATTTCTTTAATTAATAAAAACGGGTTTTTTTAAAAGTATGAATTTATTAAATGATGCAAATGTTATTTTCTACATTGTTTTAAATATTTATTTACATTGGTAGTATAATATTTTATATAGGAACTAAGTGACTCATCCTTTATTCCCTAAGGAATACAGCAACATTTTATGCGCCATGTTCTGACGTCCCTTTAATGTAATTTGGAAGGATAACCGAAAGTTATTTTTCGAAAGTTAATATGTCATATCATAATTTGTAATAAAAATAAGGTAAAAAATAGGACAGTTTTTTATTTACGCTTTTAAATAATTTTGTAAGTTTTCTTTCCTTTTTTCGGATAATTTTTTTTTCGGTTATTTGTGAACAATTTATAGAGTGTAAAAATAAAATACACTAAAATTATATATAGGAAACAGAGTAAAACTACTCGGGGCAGTTGCGAAAATACATAAATGAACATCTTTCTTTTTCGGCTTCCAAAACCTTATTTTAATATGTTTTTAAGGCAATTACTTTGGAAAAAATTAACTCAAAAAATATCTTAATTCAATATAAAGTGTAGGCACTCAGTGACTCTTCTTTTACTCGTCAGATGACTAAGCACATAATTGATTGTCTTTAGAAGGGATTGAAAGTGATAAAATACAAAAAAAGTCAATAAAACCATTTATTTATTGAGGGATGGAACTTTTTATTCAATTCATAGGATTCCTTATATATATATATATATATATATATATATATAAATATTCTACGTGAGTAACAATACAAAACAGCAAATAGAAAAAAAATATCAGCTGATAAAATATTTGCTCTGCCGATAAGGTATATTTTATGAATTCGGCAAAACTATAGTTTGAGGATCCCATAACTGTTATGAAAGATTGCGTTGTTGATATTCTTTATTTTCCATATAAACACAGATCTCAACGTTCTCAGATAAAGAGAAAGAGTAGATAAGGGACAGTGGTTGTGTTGGGGTCTTTTTAATGGCGACCTGAGCATTATGGGTCCTAAAAGGAACTGTGAGGGCTTTTTTCATCGAAGCGAGTAAGACCCACAGTTCTCAGGGCTCCAGGGCAAAGTTCTGCCATAATAAAGGAATTCAGCGCTCCAGGACAAACGTTACATATAGAACGGCGGGATCTGTTCTTTGTCAATAAGCAACGCAAAAATCCTCTTGTACTTCTTTGTTTTGATCTTTATTTACATGGCGACATGACGAATATCAACACGCAACCTTTCAAAACATGAATGGGATCCTTCTCCTTGAGGATTACCATGAATTCTTATATACTTTAAAAGATAAAATATACATTAGGCATACCCTGATTTACTGAAATTACCACATAAAAATGAATTTCAGTGATGTCTTTCCTTGATCCCTCATAACATGATTGAGTGACTACCTCCCACTCAATCCTTGCTCTCCTCTTCAAAGGGGGCTTAATCCGAACGGATCTCTGCTCTTAGTGACCCTATTAATTCAAGGAATACTATAAACTACATGGAAGGGTGACTTTTTTCGCGCGCCGGGAAATCAATACGTAAACAGGACAAATAAATTCTACTTATTTATTATATGTATATTAATGTATTTTATATCTTTATGTTTAAGTGTTTTATATTCTTATTAAATTAAATATCCAATATCAACTTCAGCTAACCTCGGTAAATTTACCCTTAATTGAGATCAATTTCGAGAAAAATAATTGATGTTGAAATGCACAGCACGTTTCATTCAAGAATAAATACCTGCTTAGGTAAAGAGTCACCCTTCCATGTGAAGCTTCTAGTATTCCTTGATTAAGTTTAGCTCTCACTTAAAAACAACAATTAAATGGCCGAACCTTGACGTCGCATTAAGTCATTCTAAGAAGGATAACCAAATATTCAACTGCATTGATCTATAATCAGAGCTGCGACTACCGAATGTAAATCGGTATTCGATACCACCGACGGTAGATTTCAAATATCAAACCGATTATACGATATTCGGTAGAAACTACCGAATACCGTGCCGATTGACAATCGGTACGGTATATTTAAAAGTATGACTTTTGTGACATTCACATAGAGACATAAAGATATAGAGAGCTTATTCCCTTCAATAGCAGAGAAACATCGTTCAACTGTCGCTTTGCCCAAGCACTCCCGTGTGTGAAGAACTTGAACTTTACAAAATAAATAAACAACTACAACTTATAGTATTATAGAGCAGATACATAATATATATTCAATATAAGCTTATGCTTTGTATTGAATATTAGAGTACCTGAAAGTGCATTTAATATCGGACAATAAGGGACAGTAAATGAAAAAAATCTTAAGCCTTCCATTTCCTACAAAATCCAAGTACATATATAATTATATATGATTAGTATGTATTAAATTTCAAATAATCAATAATAAATTATAACAAATTATGTACATAATTGTCCTTTGTTATAAATTGTCCGATATTAAATGCATATGAAGAAGTCACAGAGCAGATACATAAATAAATTTCTCTCTCTTTCTAATCTAGCGTACCGAATATCGATCGATAATGTAGATATACATATATAAAATCTACCGAATACTGATATCGATCGGTAGAAGGTATATACCGAATACCGATTTTCCTACCGAATCCCAGCTCTGAGTATAATACTTATGCAGAAAAAGGATAATTTTATAGAGAAAGCTCCGTATATATACTATGATAGTCGATTAATTCAGTGGATGTCTGGATGCATTATGGTTTCTTTTTTTTTTTGTACCCAGGGTACAACTAACTTTATTTCACTTATATTATATCAAGATTACATGAAACATTTAAAAAAACCCAAAAAAACTACATATTATTAACAACGTCCTCAATAAAAGGTTTCAAAATCATTTTCACAAAAATAGCAGATTCTTTCAGATTTAGTCTTCCCAATGTATTTCCTAAAGTTAGAGTATTTGTGACGATCCTATATTTTAACCAGTACATGGAGTGGTCAAAACTTTGGAATTCAGAATTTCTAATATTTAGAGGTCATTTGGGTCATTTCTTCCTGATCCATTTTTCATGAGATATTTCTTCTGGATACTGAAGACTGGCTCGGTCCGTAGTATTAATACTTCGGCACAACCCCTAACTACATACCTCAGTTGACTCCCGAGTATAAGTAGGATGGTTTTCGTATGGTGGGCAGAGGAGCGAATGGACCTAAAATTTGCAAGGAGCTATATTATGCTTGTTTGTATATAAATTCATAAATATCATTTATGTATCATTATGGTTTCGATCACTATTCCTTGAAATATACGTATTTCCTACGGAATGACTCATTGTTCAGATACCGACTTTGATATATTGGAAAAAATATATAAAACTTCAATTTAAAAAAAATCTTTTCTTCTTGAAATTTGTTGGATAAAACATTTGTTTGATTGCTTGTTGGTTAAAAGTTTCCTAAAATCTCTTTCTAATCTAGCGTACCGAATATCGATCGATAATGTAGATATACATATAATAAAATCTACCGAATACTGATATCGATCGGTAGAAGGTATATACCGATACCGAACCGGCGGTAGATTTTTCTACCGAATCCCAGCTCTGAGTATAATATTTATGCAGAAAAAAGGATAATTTTACAGAGAAAGCTCCGTATATATACTATGATAGTCGATTAATTCAGTGGATGTCTGGATGCATTATGGGTTCTTCTTATTCTTTATTTTTTATTTTTTTGTACATCAAGAAACCCCAGAGTAAGTATGCGTAATTTAGAATGAAGAAGCTTTTTGTAGCATGTAAGAAGGATGAGAGGGAGGAGGGGGGAAGATCTTTAGAGTTGATGTTGGAGGGGGGGGGGAATGAAATAAAGAAAATAAATCAAGTGAATAGAATAAATCTTTATGATTCATTCAAAAGATAAAAAACGCATGAATGTACAAACATACATAAGAAGCATTGAGGGTGGGTAGAGGCAAGGTCCAGGATCTACTAGACAACAACATTATGATGAAGAAATATATTACATGGGAATGAATGATACTTGAGTCTGTGTTTGATTCTTTATAATATATAAAACAATTATCTCAGGGATGTACAAGAAACAGATTTAATGCATTAAAATATAAGTGGCCATTGTGTGATTTCTTTTGTCTTAAGAGAATGGTGGCTCAAAAATGCTTTAACCAACATCCTCCAAAGCTAAAGCAGATACTAGCAATTCTTAGGAATTGTAACATTGGTTACCCATTTGGCTTCCAGAGGTAGAATGGGTAAACAACATGGTTAAAGTGGTTGCGTGTTCTAGGGAATGAGCTAAGATCGTAAATTCGATTCCGCCTTGGACACAAGACTCGATTTCAATTCAAACTCTTGGATCCTACCCTCAAACAAATAAACAAACAAGTGGCCATTGGTCACTTTTTGGTTAATGCAATTTATTTGAGACGAATCTTTTTAACACACAAGAGTTATTATCTCGATTAATCAATTAAAAAAAATAATATTTATTAACAATATATTTATCAATGGATCAAAGTTTTATGATGGAGAAGTTTCTGAAGCATCTCAATTTAATTCAGTGAAATTTTGAATACATTGAATTAAAAGCTTGTGGATTCAGATGCTTTCCCTAAAGGAATGTCCTGCTAGATTTTTGTAGGCTTCACAACTATTAAACATTCGACGATGTCCAAATTGGAGTTATGGTTCTTTTATGAATAAAATTAATTATAAAATTGACCCGTTTTGCGATCGAACATAACTGTATTTCAGTGTAGCTTTAATTATTATTTAAAAAAAACTGTATTTCAATTCAGCAGACAATATTGGTTTGCTAGCAGAAAAGAAACTAATTCTTTAAATAAATAAATCATTATTAATTCATATTATAAAATCCAATGTAAATAACCAAATATTGTTTTAAGCTTTGATGTGTAATTTTATTACCTCCCGCCGAAGGAGGTATTGTTTTCACTGGCGTTGGTTTGTTGGTTTGTTTGTTGGTTTGTCAGCAGGATAACTCAAAAAATACGGAACGGATTTGGATTAAACTTTGTGGAGTTGTTGGAAATTCCAAAAGTAACAAGTGATTAAATTTGGCATCTCTGAGTGCAGAATTAAGATGCAAACGAGCTAAATACTAATAAATATTTCAAGTTAGCCTACTCTGCCAATAGATGTCGCTGTGCTGTGAAATCGGGTGCCGGAGCGTCTTCCTCTCGGAATTTACGTCGAGGGGAACCCTCCCCCGTCCCTCTAACGCCGCCCCAGTCGTGAAAAATCCGCCTCGGAAGGCTCATAAGGACCCCGTGACGGCGGAGGTTTGCACTCTCTGAGTGTATATATGCCTCTAGTTTTATATAAAATTGCTGTAACGTCCCATTCCTCTGACGATCTCTTTACATATATTATTATCTGCAATTTGGTGATAATGGCGTTAACTTTTAGTTCTTCGTCTTCGCTGTAATAGACTAAAAATTCTTCTTTTCAATATCCACTCTGTATTTTCCTTAATAGCTTTAGAGATATAATTTAAAAAAATGCACAGCGATGTGCGACTCTAGAATATATGATCTACTGTTTCTACACAATTACTTATTGGTCCTTGGAAGAACCTCCAGAGTGCATCTCGTCATCTGAATGCAGCTCCAACTAACCTCAAAGTCTTAGATTAATCGATCCCTATTTAACATATTCCCAAATGCTCTCCCATTAGAGTCCATTAGAGTAAGAAGGTAGGATAATAACTCAAGGAGCGCACTCTGGTGTATTATAAGGGAAACAAGTGATTTGTAATGGGCGCCCAATTCAAAATCAAATGGGAGTCATCAGGAGATAAAAGTGCACAAAAGGTGAACGATAAAAGAAATAAGGAAAGGAGAGGGGACTCTTTGGTATTCAAGATGATGAAGAAAGCACGCTCACACTCATTCAACAAATTGTGATAGACTTCTATTATCATCTCCATCATATATATATATATATATATATATATATATATATATATATATATATATATATATATATATATATATATATATATATATATATATATATATATATATATATATATATACCTATGTGTTAGTAAGGATCTACAGGGCAATAATTTATCAATGTCCCTTAAGTCTAAAGCAGGGACGGATGATAGAAAGTAGAAGTAGAGCTATTGAATAGTAAGAGGCGAATTGACACGTATTATAAAGACAAATGACGTCGTTTGGCAGGGATCAAAAAGTGAAAATGTTTCATTGAAGGCAGGAGCTGGGATTGTATTTGGTTTTTTTGAGTAGTTAATACTTTTTGAGTATATAAATATAGGATTAAAACTAATTTAACTATGTGAATTAATAATATAAAATATATTTAACGGAAAAAAAACTTTTAATGATGATTTATGTATCTTTATCACCATTTTATCCTATTTGTATGTATTATTAATGTTAGAAATACCTTGTTGATGACAAAAAAGCATAATAAAGCCAAAACTTTTTTAACGTAATCAGTTACTACAATAATGAATAGCAACGGTGTTCGTTGTTCAGCTCAATCCTATCAACATGAGGTTTATATTAAAGTATAATAATATGAAGATTGTATCTTTTGTATTATTAGAAACAAAGTATAGCTTTTTGCAGTAAAACCAATTGCAATTTATAAAAATAAAGGTAAAGATCATTTAGAATTGAGATATAGTGGAAATCTATAAAATCAAAGAGACTTTAATAATACATAAAAATACATATTTTACACATAATCGTTTCATATTAAAAATAAAGCCACTGTCTAAAAAAAATTGCACATATAAAAAGTAATGAATTAATAAAAATTTAATGGTTAACTAGAGGCATATGTACACTCAGAGAGTGCAAACCTCCGCCATCACGGGGTCCTTATGAGCCTTCCGAGGCGGATTTTTCACGACTGGGGCGGCGTAAGGGACGGGGGAGGGTTCCCTCGACGTAATTCCGAGAGGAAACGCTCCGGCACCCGATTTCACAGCACAGCGACATCTATGGCAGAGTAGGCTAACTTGAAATATTTATTAGTATTTAGCTCATTTTGCATTTTAATTCTGCACTCAGAGATGCCAAAATTTAGTCACTTGTTCCTTTTGGCATTTCCAACAACTCCACAAAGTTTCAATCCGAATCCGTTCCGTACTTTTTTGAGTTATCCTGCTGACAAACAAACCAAACAAACCAACGCCAGTTAAAACAATACCTCCTTCGGCGGAGGTAATAAATACGAGCTAATCTTTAAAAAAATATGTTCTAATTTGAAATATTCTATTTTGTTTACAAAACTTGGGAACATAACTTTCTTCAAAATATAGTTTAACATTCATAAATGTATTTATATATTATTCTATAGCGTCACAAATAGTCCATTTATGATATTATCGTTAACATACGGTCAAGCTAGATTATATATACCTTTTCCAACAGAAATATTAACGATTTAAGCTCATATTAATTATTTCCTTCACCATTTACATTAAGAACATTTTTATAAACATTTGTAATATGTTCTTTACCAGATACAAACAATTCGAAAGAGTCAATAATTAAACATTTTGTTGATTATTTGTTTAAAATAGAACTTTGGTATCCGTAGTGAATGGAACATACATACTAGCGTTCAAATTAGTCCATCGAACCGAGGATACTCCATTTAATTAGAATGACCAAAATATATTTTCCCTTCTTAGGAGAAGTCGAATCTACGTCCTCAACAAAGATAGTTGATCACGCTTTTAACGTACCGAAGTATATCACGTTTTGTTCATATCCCCCTTCGTCCAAACCTCTTATAAGTGAATTGTGAAAAACACATCCTAATGTAGGTCAAAATGATTTATGACGGCCTTCGCAATCATCATTGCTCCCTCTTCTTTCCTTCGAAGAAGCTGAGTTGAACCAGATAAACTCAATAAAGATTTGCGCCTTATAAAAGAAGTATAAAAGAACGACATGAGACATATGCTGTCTCTAAATAATGTGTAAATGTATGAAGAAGAAACATTTAGAAAAATATAAATTATACTATAAGCCTGTACCCTCCAGTGGAATTGAAGTTTTTCCCCAGTTTAAATGGTTATTATTTATATTTGAGGCGATACATGTTAGGAACATAAGAGTTCATCGGAATGTAACTCACCGAAAAATAAAGGAATTATATTCCATCATCCTGAGGACAAAATTACATTTTACGCTTGGCATAAATTAAGTTTTATGATCTTAAACGACTAACTCAAGTTGTCTTGTTATCCTTCTTGAAAACTACTGGCTTGAATCATGGTCAGGGAAGAGGACTTATTTTCGCATTCTTTACATGCCAAATGCCTATTTACCCATAACTATATTTATCATGTTAAGAATGCAAATAATTTACGACTTGTCTGGAAAATTGTCGATAGCAATTCTAAATATCTATGGATTTATAAAGGAGTTCATTGAGAGTACTTGTTTTTAGCCTGCATGGTTTTAGTCGCTTTGCCAGATATAAGTCAGATCAAGAAAAAATTAAAACAAAGTCATTCTTTGAGATCGCTTTGCCCGAAGTAGATTCCAGGTATTTTGCTGGATAGCTTAAAAAGTACTTCCCACTGGAGATATACCGATTATTCGACTCGGATAAGATGTATAACAAACGATCGGAATCAGCTCAACTTGCCTTCTATAGATGACGATGGCTGTAGCTTTTTTTTCGTGCCATAAACTACCTCTTCCCTGATCTGGTATATGCTTCTCTGGGAAAAAGATCCTGTCGCTTTGATGGTTACTCACTTTGTGATTTTATATTTTTATACAAATAGTTACAAAAAGAGAGATAGATAGTTAATTTCTAATTCTGTTAAATGATTTTTGTATTATAAAGTATATAATACATTAATTATATTTTTCTTCTAGGAAAGTAAGTGCCAATCGATTGAGCCAACATATTTGAGACGGAATGTGCATTGTAGGGGTCTGCAATGATGAGCACTCTAAGGTCAATTGAAAGCCAAAAAAATAACATTGATATGAATTTTCCGAAGGAAAGATCAATTGAATAACTTATAATTTATTAAATTCACATAAATTTGTAAAAATTGCTATGAACTAAATAAATAATATTTTAAACATGTTACTTAGCGAATCGACTGAATAATCGATTATCGACCTTTTCATTCTCAAAACTATTGTTAATACATAATCCCTTAAAATCCACAATTGGTCGTTTCTTATTTCATATTCTGCTCAATAATATCTAGAAAGATCTATAAAAGACATATAAATTGTATAGATTACATAAATTTTAAGATTAGGAGTTTTTATAAATAAAAATATTTTTTTTCAGGATATTTGTTTCATTAATTTATTTAATAATCATTTATTTATGTAATGTATAAATGTAAAAAGACATGACTTTTTTCCGACGTGACGTCATTAAAAATCACTGGCAAAGAAGTATCAGCTCTGTTTGTAACGTGAACGCACCTTTTAATATACCATGGCTCCAACGACTTTTTTGGCGAGTTCATTATAAATTAAAACGACAAAACGTCTATACTTGTTATAAACTTTTACTAAAAAAGTTCATTAAAGAAAAAAAACATGGGAATCAATTGACTTACTGATGGCCATCAAATTGATTTTTCCTTCTGCTCGCTGTCCGACGCGATTTGAACGGCACAAACATATGTCGTGGCATCCTCGGCTTTACGTTTTGTATGAGAAGTGTTCCATTTGAGAGAGGCATGGGCCTTGGGCCACGGAGTTCTTTACCCTTCTTGGACCATACTATGCGTTCGATGGGGTATCCCGAAACCGGGCAAAGGAGAAGAACGTCCCCTCCGGACACCGCGGTCTTGTTTCGAGGGGAGCGAGAACGAGGGACTCCTAACGAAGAAGAAATAATAAAAATATGCATAGATACTATGATCAGGGTTACAATAATCGGTTAAAAGAGTTACAGTGGAATACTTATCACGTTAATTAGATATAGGTTTAATTGACCTTTAATTTAATAACCTTTTGATTTCATCACTGTTTTTAAAAGTAAACTTTTTAATTCATTGTTTTAGATTATTATTCTAATTCAACATTTTCTTCGCTATTAGTCGATGTAATGAATTAGGATTATATAACTAAAAATTACTAATACAAAAATGACCCCCTGGTACAAAAAATAGCTTAATAAATATTTCGAAACCACATTTAAATGCGTGAAACTTCAGTAAAAACGGAATTATATTTTATAATATTAACGATAAAAACGTTAACAACATTCCATTACCACATTATTTTAGATATATTTGACAAACTATTTGTTTTTTTGACAATAAAATCTTTTTAATTTTACTATTATTTACACTATACTCCTATCAATAATTATTTATGTATACCTAGTTAGTTAGTTAGTTAAATTTATTGCCGATTACAATAGTACAAACAAACAATAGACACTAAGGTAAAGAACACAACCACACCATGGGTATCTGTGTTATATGTATACCTTATAAACATAATTTATATTTTATTATTTATTTCTATTCTTTTTTTTGTTCATAGAATAACAATAACGTAAAAATAAAATGGAATTTCAAAAACTTTTACGTGTGTAAATACTGAGTCCTTCACTTTTTACGACATTAGCCAGATCTTAGCTACATAATAAGACAACTGATGCTTCTTTATTCTATCTTTGAACATTTCGTTTTGCTTCAAACTATCAGGCGTACTGGGTTTGAGAAAGAGACTGTTTGCGGATTAAATATTTGAATTAAATAAAAACAAAATAACTTTTTGGTCCAAAATATACTTTTATAAAGAGTATTAATATACCTTGCTTAAAAAATTATTGACATACATTTGCTGTTACAAATATATATATATATATATATATGAATGAAACTATTTATATCTTCAGCAATTAATACAAATATGTAGATTGAATATAAATCACTTTGTAAGATATAGTCTAAAGAACTACAGTAATAAAAGTCATAAATGTTTTGAGATTAATATAGTTATATATTCCCCTGATAATATTTAGTTTATGTAATATCCTTCGAGCTATCATAAGTATATATTTATACTCGAATTAAGCTAATTTTGTTCTTATTTCATAACTACATTCATTGTGCATTTCTTGTTCAATCGCGTCAAGGCCATTCATTTCTCAGCATGAAAGAAAGTAATATATTCTTTTTTCTCTTCTTCTACTCAAAATTGAGTTATTACTTCCAAGATACTAAAATATGCTGCTCAAGGTTTTTTACCAACAAAAAATCCCATTTGAATAAATATAAATCAGAACTACAATTTGTTGTAGTCCTCAAATGGAGAGGCTTCAAAGTCATTTTTAGATGAGTAAATCTCAACCTTTTAAAGACACAAGTCCCGGATTTAGTGTGCATAATAATATATATGACGATAACTGGGTCATCCCTCTAACGATGATAGTTCATTGCTGAGTTTGTGAGGGCCGCCATAAAATCTGTCTGAATCATGTTAGTTAATATTGTCTAATAATCTTAATTAAATAAAACAGTTCTCAACAAAAGAAAATCGGATTTTTTTACGTCAACAATGGAACATCCATCAACCAAACGATGCCGTGAAATTTATAAAATAGTTACAAGACACTAACAAAAAAGACTTGGTTTCCTTAGTTTACACGAGCTACCATCAAATCCATCTGAATAAAAAAATTGGCCTATAAGGTTCGATTGAATTGCAGTATCCGACAGGATATAAATAAGCATTATAGCATTAAATTAGTCACTCGAACCTAGGATCTCTTATCAATGAGGTAGACCAAAAATGACCATCCCCTCTCGGGAGAAGTCGAACCTGCGCACCCAACATTGAGAGTTGAACACGCCTTAACACGCACGGCATTCGCACCCCTTATTCTTGAATCATTCTTATAATCAGAATCCATTATTATTATTACTCGCATATTTGGGCGCTTACGGCGCCCCTATGTTCGCCCTTCTGGTCCCATCACTTTGCAAATAGTTTTAATAGGTCCGCCTTGACCCAAGGATTCCATAGGTACCTTCAAAGTTCAAATCTGACCATAAATGTGGGAGGAGATATCGTGCGGACATACCGACGGACGGACGGACAGAGATTGATGAATTATTATATAGATTATTATTTAAAAAAAAAGAAACTCTTCATGCTAAGAGAAAAAAAGACACTTTCTTTTGCTTCATCTGACGATAAATGAAAATCATTTTTCGAATAAGATGTTTACAAGGAAGGGAATAAATATGTTGTCAACTGAGGAAATGACGCCTTTTGCAATGAGGTCATCCTGAAATAAAACTCCCTTATAATACAGATCCAGCGGGGGCAGAACTCATGTAAACAAAGAGGGATATTTCCAATAATAAAAATCAAAAAAATGTGACGTCATCACTTAGACGATTTGCTGTATATCTAATACCTACACCATCTAAACAAATAACAATAATAAATAATAATATGGTGGACTAATATCAATGAAGCCACACAACCTCGTATATAATTTCATATAAAAATAAGATTTTTATGACTCTGTGTAACTACATTCACAGGATTTTCAGCAAAAAAAAATGAAATAGGTTTAATAATATGTAATTTGCATTATATTTTCAACTTTCAGGTCGAAACTCAGCCAATTTATTAACATCTAAAAAGGTTTGATTATTTATATTTTTCACTAGTCCATAAAAGTAGTAGTCCTTTCTATCAAATAGACAGAAAGATAATGAGAGAAAAGAAAGAGAATATATATATTTTTATGCCATAAATCATAAAAAATCGATAATGTGACGTCATGTGTGACGTTTCAGTTTTTCTTTTCTAATCAGAGGAATCTAAACATTGCGTTCTGCGCATCTTGCATCATCTATTATCTTTGATACAGATCATATTCCACACATAATAACAACACCCAGGAATTAAAATCGCATGGTTCTGAAAGGGTAATTGGTGGAGCTTCATGAGGTACAAAACTCATATGAGTGAGAGAAAGAATTACAATAAGAGTCGTATAAGGTACATGTGGCTCTGGGAATTACATTTAAGGAGCTTCTCTTTGGAATGAGTTTTCTTTCATTTCTTTTGTTCTTTAGGTAATTTACTTAATGGAAGGTATAACACACACACACACATATATATATATACACACTATATACAACGTCTATATATTGTAGGTATATATTTCATTTTTATCTATAAGATAAATTTAATACAATTAAAGCCTTTTTCTTCCTTATTATTAGTATAATAGTAGTTACGAAGCAAAGGGTAAGTAAGACAAAGCCCCCAAAATTATGTTCCCACTCAATTATATTTAACCTTTAAGAGGGTTATATAAACTAAAGCGTTAAAGTAAAGTAGCGCATGCAAGGAAAAAGTAAACAATAAAAAATGGCCATAATTTTGGTTATTTTCTTTAACGTTAGATGTCGCTAGTCCATGAAATTACGTCACAATCCTATTTAAACCGGTTTAAAAGGATTAAGTTTGATGATTTGAAATATAAAAGATAAAAAACGTCTCCAAATATATATAAAAAAGGACTTTGTTATTTTTTCAAAGAGCTCTAGCATCAAAGCGCCCCTTACGGAGTAAAGAAGAACTGAAATTTTGGCCAATTCCATTTGGGTAAAAAGGAAGTATTTATGTTATGCATGTGCTACTTGACTTTAAGGCTGTAGTATAAACATATTATAGAAATATGGAGAAACCCTGACATAAATATTGTTAAATACTTATACATAGATTCACTCCAGAAGAAAGAGTATTTTTTGGTACGGAATAAGGAAGATGAAAATATACACTGCCTATTCGAATGGTCTTAATAAATGGGTAACATATGAATATAAGCCAAAAATGTAAAAATCCTTTAACATCCAAATATTCAATCTTTTACTTTAATTGTTTATTTGATAGCAAAAAAAATCGACATTTTTAACCAATAATAAACATAACTAGAGGCATATATACACTCAGAGAGTGCAAGCCTCCGCCGTCACGGGGTCCTTATGAGCCTTCCGAGGCGGATTTTTCACGACTGGGGCGGCGTAGAGGGACGGGGGAGGGTTCCCTCGACGGAAATTGAAGACGCTCCCGGCACCCAATTTCACAGCACAGCGACATCTATGGCAGAGTAGGCTAACTTGAAATATTTATTAGAATTTAGCTCATTTTGCATCTTAATTCTGCACTCAGAGATGCCAAATTTAATCATTTGTTTCTTTTGGCATTTCCAACAACTCCACAAAGTTTCATCCGAATCCGTTCGGTACTTTTGAGTTATCCTACTGAAAACGCCAGTGAAACAATACCTCCTTCGGCGGAGGTAAATATTTAGCTTCGTGCACCTGTTGAAGGAAAGATCGTAGCTTGAAAACAGTAACTGATAAATTATAGTAAGGTCTATCTAATATAACAAGTAGGTGCGAAATATGGAACAAACAAGATTGTTTCCTTCATGATTAAGATTTTATTGTTAAGCAATAGATTTGAAAAAATATAAAAAGAGCAAATCCTGTTGTGTAAAAACAAAATATCTATATATAAAGATTTTATAGAAAATGGATACACATTTTGGGAATTATGTTATTTTATTCTGCATTTTTTAAATTTATTTATTATAATTTATAATGAAACTATCCGAACGAATAATCATATCTACATATTTAAACCGAACAGTTACGTAAAATAAAATACATAAAAAATATTAAATTTTAAGATTAATGCTCTGGGAAATAAGTATCTCTGAACAATATATCACATTTATCTATAAAAATCAATTTACAGGAAATAAAAATATCTAAAACATTACTGAATTATTAATATCTTATTATTTTTTTACGATTTAAACACTATTTGTACGTTTATTAGTCATACATGTAAGAAAATCTTTCAAGACTCCAATAATGTATATATATATATATATATATATAATCTAAATGTAATTAATGAGTTAAGGGTTCTATATTTCGGGTATGTTTACTTTGTATGTCGAAGAACACTTAAATTTGCATAAAAAACATTTTAATCTTTGGCCACGAGCATGAATGGCTTGAAAAATACCTGGTGAAGACATTTATATTGTGTGTACATAGTGAACATAGACTCTATACAACACAAAAAGCTTATATGTCTACTTAAGTGTGTGTGTATGTGTGTTCGTAAATGCACAAGTTCCAAGTCATAGAAAAAGAATCCACTTTTTGCACATTTTTATGCCGTTTAAATGTACATTTATATGCGACTATTATCTCCATACATATCCTTGATAACATGCAAATACTTTTTGCAAATATAAAATTGAGTTATAAAAATATATATATTTATCTCTAATAAAATATATATGAATATGAGAAGGGGTGGAAAAAATAATAAAAATAGATTATATCCTCAGCAACATCCTGCAGTAGTGTGTCATGGATTTTGGCAGCTTGCAAACAAAAAAAAACAGGAAAAGAAGAGGATTTGTCCTCGAATCCCACAATAGAAGAAAAGTGTTTGATGAGCACTTTCAATGTATTTTTGCTATATTACTATCAATTATAAGATATCGTTAAGATGTATTGTATATATTGCCAGTGATTTCTGATTCAATATCTTTTGAACCTTAATATAATTCCTTAGGACATATAATACTATTGGACGCTACCCGGCATTGCCCAGGATTTTCCATGATTGCCCACTTTGACCTAATATTTCCTTGATATCTCAAACTTATCCTTGGAAGAGTTGGTCAAATATAATTAAGTTGTAAAATATGACGTCTATATACATACTGGATGTCATTATAAATGCTTTCTTTGGACCAGCTTGGCGATTTTCCGCTTTGTTATTCATGTATAAAATCTAAACCATGTAGCATTGTGCCTAAACTTTGGCATAGGATAATACACTTTTTTTTGGTAGAGCTAACTAATAATGTACAGAACAATCCAATTTGTGATGTGGTTTTAACAAAAGTTCACTACGTTATTTATAAAAAAGAACATTCAAAGTACCAACCTCTCTGAAATGATGTCCATCGCTTCCCTTTATTCCAGAGCTCTCCAACAATTATGAACTGTATATATATATATATATATATATATATATATATATATATATACAGTAAACCTCGATATAACGAACTAAATGGGGGGAGGGCAAGGTCGTTATATCCTAAAGTTCGTTAAATACGAAGTTCGTTAAAGGGGGCTCTGGAGTGTAAGGTATATCCTGCAGGAGTGACGACAAACTGCCGCTGGACACATTTGGCAGATTAGTGGAGGAGGTCGAAGTCACATACACACTGTGGTCTCAGACTCTGTCCTAAACCTCTTCTCGGCTGGGGAGGGGCCAGCCTTGAAGAAGTCAGAGATCTTCGTCTGGGTTTTCCTCTGCTGCACCTCACGCATGAGTTCAAACCGCATGATCCGCAGCAGCTCATAATTCGGGGTCGGTAGCCTTAAATATAACGAACTTAGGTTCGATATATTTGGGGCTTGTTCGGTCATGGACAAAAAAGGTTAGGTAGCCTCAAATATAACGAACTTAGGTTCGTTATAACTGAGGCTTGTTCGGTCATGAACACAAAAGGTTCGGTAGCCTCAGATATAACGAACTTAAGTTCGTTATACTGAGGCTTGTTCGGCCAGCTCCAGGAAGTTCGATATCCTCAGATATAACGAACTTAAGTTCGTTATATCTGAGGCTTGTTCGGCCAGCTCCAGGAGGTTCGTTGTATCCGAAGTTCGTTATACAGAGGGTCGTTATATCGAGGGCTTACTATATATATATATATATATGAAACAAATAATTTATTTATAACCCATTGCTGTCGTGTGTTTTCTAATATGATTATTATTATTTAATGTTATACAGTTCTAACATTACTCCTTGTGAGACTTGATGCTTACAGTTATGTATTCGTTATTGTAATTTTTTTAATACTACATACTTAAATATAAGCCCCTGCGACCAAAAAAAAAAATGTACGAACAAGGAAGTGATGTTTAATGTAAAGCTCAATCCAAGAGGCTTGAGGTGTCTGAAACATTCATTGATGTCTTTAAAAAGTCATATTTCTCACAACTTTACAGCAACAATCCTTCACACTCTAGTAAGTCGTACACAGCATTGTATCATTGTTTAGCTAATGGACATGGTGTAAAGTATAGTAGAAGAATTAAATTATCATATAAGCCGAAACAACCATAAAAAGATAAGAAACCCCCGTCAAAAGTTTCCTCAACATTAAATTTGAATAATCCTCAACTTTTAGAAATTGTAGTTTATTGTTGTTGAGATATGTCATCTTAAAATGAAAAATAATACCAAGGAACACCGAAACGTGGGCCACTGTTTGTAAGCGTATTCTTCAGAGAAAGGCAACAATACATAGTAGCTTGAAAGTGACTGTAAAAAACTCTTTTACACTTTATTGTTGTTCTTGCGTTTTATAATTAATCATTTCAAGTCCTTTAGGAAGCAAAAGGCGCGCCACTCTTCATGTGTCATTGTTGCTTTAAACATAGAGGAAGGTGTGAGCAAGTTAGTGAAGCCTTCAAAGCGTGAAGAATTTCTTGACAGTGATTTACTTCATGGAGAGTTCCCTTGTTATACATATATACAGGGTGTAGGGGAATTATAAATCATTTGGAATAATAAGTATGTTTTTGCAAGAAAATCAACTGAAAATATTAGTATATATATATAACAAAATGGTGATATCCTTGATTATATTGTTTGGTAGATAAGTGATATAAAATGCGTTCATTTATAAACAAAATGTTTTCCTACGTAAATTTTGTAGGATTAACTAATAAAAATAAATTTTGTTGTAGCTTGAGGCTACTTTCTAATGTAGTAGCTCCGCTACCTCGTTTTCTTTACTTCAAGTTTATATTTATGTTCATATATATAAAATACAAACAGTTTTTTTTTTTGCCTATTTGGTTCGATAGAATTGCATCCGATAGGATATAAGCATTATAGCATTATAATTAGTCTATCGAACCTAGGATCCAAACAGATATAGATAGCAACTAATTATATTTATCAGTAGTTATTTACCAATTCATTTAGATTGCATAATTCTGTCTCCGTTGATCTGTCATACTAGTATTTATGTTTGCTTTAATAAAAATTACCAACATTAATAATAACTTGTTAAGTATTACGACTTTTTATGAACCAATAATCATGGATGTTTTCTTTTAATATTTAATGTTTTGTGAAATGTTTATTTTTTTATATTTTAATGATACCTAAGGTTTTTAATGGATATTTTTCTAAATATTTATTTATATACTAATATTTAAATGTGCCATGAACAAAAGTTTTTTTTGTTGAAAAGTCTAGATAATGAATATCAACGACATCATCTCCCACCAGCAGACCGGTTCTCTCAAAAGGGCATCTTTAAGACGTCCATCAAACACCCCCATCCCTTAACCGTGTATGGAGATGTCTCTCTCAAGAACTATCTCAAATGGACTCGCTGATGTCTCGCCGGCAAGAATGTGTACGACCTCCCCGTATTCAAAATTATCAGACCCGGCATGATAGAACCCAACCTGAGGATCAAAATTACCTCCTATGAAAGCTTCACTAAAGTTTGAATTTATATTTTAGTATTCTTATGTTGGAGTGCAAATTTTGGATTATTATGTCTATTTATGTAATTAATTTTTGAATGTACTTCAGCCTTATAAGAAATGAAATACAAAAAAATGAATATGAAACAATCACTTCCATATAAAATTTGAAATGAATAAAATATTTATCATCATAGTAATTACGCTAATATATGTTATTATATATATAATAGACCATTATGCCCCTTTGATAGATTTGTCTAAAAATATGTTGTGCTAATACTTATGTATGCTTACATAATGATTTGACATAAATGAGCCAACAGGTGTCCATCCAAATAGAAATAATAATATTTAAAAAAGCAGGGACAATAGTTATGCAAAATCCATTCCCACAACACGTGATCCTTAAAAAGCATTATTTATTAAGCTCCGTGTCGTTTGTTTGTTTTTCGCATTGGCAGGGGTGTATGTGCATTTGTGAAAGCTATGCTGTGGAATGCCCACGTTTAATAACACTAAAAGTATGTAATTTATAGCATATATTTTTATGAAATTGTTCTTTTAGTATATTTAATGGGTCATTTATTTAAAAATTATACATAATAAAATATATATTTAATAAAAAGAGCAAGACTTTGGTTAAAAATTTAAACTTTATTTAAAACTTTCATTACAACTTCAAAAACCCCAATTTTTAGTATATAAGTTTAAACTATCTTATGTAGCAGAGAATCTATGCATATTGCCTTTAAAGTTTTATAGCCATGTGATAAAGAATATTTATTTTACGAACAAATAAAGTCCTTTATGAAAAGTATTTATTTACATCGTAATCAAAGGTCGCCTAGCACCATTATCGGGACGACTCTTAATAACTTAACCCTTAACTTATAACATAAATATGGAATTAAATATATGGACCCGGTTTTATATAGAACAATATTGACAAGTATAGCGTAGAGAGCTATGTGGCTCATGCTTTTTGTGACGGGAGAAGAGAGATGTCAGAGGATTTTCAAGAATATAAGGAGTTATCATTGGGTGTCTTTCATCATGACAATAATAATGTAAGATACCGTTAGTGCAGTCATTTTCTATGACAAAAATAATCTATGAATTACTTTTTTAAAATATATATATTTAAATTATTAAATTTATTCCAGACAAGCAATTGTGTAAAAAATACATAAATAAACATTATAGTTTAAGATTATTGCTTGCTGAAAATCAACCACATGGTGATCCATATAAAACTATGCGCAGCAATAAATAAATAAGGTTATACAATTAAATTATCAACAAACAATAACATACAAAAGTACTAATACACTATACTAAGAAGTAACATAAACAAATAAAATGTATCATCATGTAAATTTTTAATATTCTTTTTGTAGTTATTGATTATTTGTATAAAAACTTTTTATGTTGGAGCACCGTTGTTGGGAGATACTTGATTTGGAGTTTTTTTTTGTCTAGCATCAAATATCTATTGCAGCATGTTATAGATTCTTAAGTGAAGCAAGAGAATCATCAAAGGACTCCTTTTTAAGCGTTTAAAGTGATAAAGTTAAATAGCGCATGCATAACAAAATTCTTCCTTTATTTTCCCAAAAGGAATTAGCCAAAATTTTAGTCTTCTTTAGCCGTAAGGGGCGCTTTAATGCTAGAGCTCTTTGAAAATAATAACAAAGTCCTTTTATTATTTATATTTGGAGACGTTTTTATCCTGAAAAAAGTTTTTTGAGTGTCTTATCAAACTTAATCCCTTTAAACCGGGTTTAAATGGGATTGTGACATAATTTCATGGACTAGCAACATCAACGTTAAACAAAATAACCAAAATTATGGCCAATTTTTTTTTTTACTTTTCCTTGCATGCGCTACTATACTTATACGCTTTATTAAAAAGGACGCTTTACTTTTAAATTGTCGGCAGAGACTCAGAACACTTGGACGTTTAGTTAATATTCTTTGGAGGATGATCCTTTAAATTTATCGACAAGGGATTCATCTTTTGTATTCGTAGGCCCAAAATCAAATTAAGAAACTTTTATTATTTAGATACAAATTTATGCACAAATTCGGATAGATAAATGTTTCTATTTCGTTATTTTATATGTTATAGTAATAACATATGATTTTTATATGGATAGAACAGAGATATTGGTTTAATTTGAAGAAATTTAGGAATTGTTTAAATATTATTTTAATGTCTATACAAATTATTATTATAGAGATACCTATCTTGGGCCTTATTGAAGCTTCGAATTACAAACATCTTGCATATTTGATGATATAGACTATTGAATAATTAAGTGGTTGTTTTTGGTAAGATGTTTATTTATTTGCTAAAATCCATATAGTGTAAAAAATTAAGAATACATTAGGAAGTAAGAGATAAAAAACACAATCTTAAGACAGTTACGTTAAAAACAAAACATAAAACATGATCATTAAATCCGTCAAAATTACCGTCTAAAGATAAAACATACTATAAAATGACTTATTAAAATTATTTCAAAAATAAAGCGTTGATGTCGTCTACTTATCGATTTGATGAGTTTGAGGCATTCGAGATATTGAAAGAGTAAACTTTATCAAATCTCGACCCATGCAGATGAATGGGAATTTTTAATGAGAGGGCTGAATTTGATTCTTAACTAAGCAGGACGAAAAATGTCCAAGATGACTTGATTTTTGTAGAGGCATTTATAGGATATGAATGGATTTTTTATCGAGGAAATAATGCTTAATATTTTTTTTCGTCTATCTAGAGTAACATTAATAAAAATACTGATTTCTTTTGGGGGGGGAATGGAAGAAGGGATCTCCAAAGTTAATGACTTAGAATAATGGGATCACTCTTTACAGCTTATAGGCCTAAAAACGTGTGTGTGTGATTCATTACATGGCCAAGGGTCATCATCAGTCATCAAATAAATTAATAAGAAAACAAGGATCTTTGCATGTTAAAAATAATAATAATAATAATCATAATTTGTATCCTCTCTTAATGCGTCATCAGAAGATGAATCGACCCATTATGACTGCCATTAGTATACACATTACAATTTTATATTTTATTTGACGTTTAGGAGAAATCTTAGATCCTTGTACACAAAAAGAAAAACTAGAGGCATATACACTCAGAGAGTGCAAACTCCGCCGTCACGGGGTCCTTATGAGCCTTCCGAGGCGGATTTTTCACGACTGGGCGGCGTAGAGGACGGGGGAGGGTTCCCCTCGACGGAACTTACGAGAGGAAGACGCTCCCGGCACCCGATTTTACAGCACAGCGACATCTATTGGCAGAGTAGGCTAACTTGAAATATTTATTAGTATTTAGCTCATTTTGCATTAATTCTGCACTCAGAGATGCCAAAATTAATCACTTGTTTTTTTGGCACTTCTAACAACTCACAAAGTTTCATCTGAATCCGTTCGGTACTTTTTAGTTATCCTGCTGACAAACAAACAAACAACAAACAACAAACACAACCAACGCCAGTGAAACAATACCTCCTTCGGCGGAGGTAATAACTTCTTAATAGGGGACTGATATATCAATAAGCAAAAAAATAGATATTGAATAAAAGTTATATACCTACACAAACAATGCTGTTTTACGTATGCATTTATATTTATGGATCAACGCCATTTGACCCCATCAATTGTTTTATTAGGGACCTCATCCCATTGTTTTGCTTCAATATAGGTGTAATGTTTTGACTTATACATAAACAAAATTAGATTCGTATCTTCATTCGATTTGAATTGGAAATACTTTTAGATATAAATATATTTATCAAAAAAATAATATGCTTCAGAGCAGAGGCAATATTTCTTTCTGCTGCGGCGAGGTACGCCGCTTTGGACCTCAAAGTTCCTTCCGTCTTTGGTGATTCGTGAACACTAGTCGCAGATGAAATCCAATACTTCTCTTCCCGGTCCCTGTTTATAATGACGCCATAAAGAAGCTTTTAAGAAATTTAGATATACAAATATAATCTTTATAATTTTCTGTGTTGTTTAGTTTATTTTTGTCATTTCGGTTTTATATACTTTTAATTCATATATATTTTTTTATGATTGTCAGCTAGGATGCTAAAGATTTAAACTATAATGTTTAATATTGTATTTTTACACATTAGCATCTTATTATATGACTTATACTTTGGTTATTGTATATATTCATGAACTGTGAAATAAATAAAAAATAATCATATTACGACCCTTCTATACACAAAAAAAACATAACTGAAATGATTCTATTGGTGGACTGCTTAACAATTGAACTTGGATGCATGGTATGTCTGAGTAATTTTTTTTGTTTACTTCGAGTATCAGGACTCTAATCCTTTAAGCCATAAGGATCGTGTTCTATATTTTGACTTAACAATTTGGTACCAGTGTAAGTATGTAGTTCAATGTATGTGTTATTGTTGTTATGTTTATATCATTCACTCAGACAATCGTATTTAAAATTAACGTAGAGGATCTTAAATCCCATGACTATTCTCAAATTATGATTGTTCTAGAAGTGTTTTCGTTGATGTTTTCTTGTTCTCATCCATAATCACTAAATTGAAGAAATAAAAGCACTAAAAGTCAACCTCTAACACAAAATACATCTCTTTCTTTTCATTGGGGACAATATTTGAGGTCTGTGTTTTGTATTAATAAAAACTTCTTCTTTATCTTGATAAAATGTGTAATTTATTCATTATTTGTTTTGCATTCTAGAAGTAAGTGCACTTCAAATTCAAGTAGCATTTAAGAGTAAATAATTCTAGGGATAACTCCTTCCATTCACGCGTTAATTTGTTTTGAAGTCATTCAAGTCGGGGAGTAAAAGTGAATTCACTTTTAGATTTATCCTCAGGCCAGTAATGTACATAAAAGATCACTCCCAAATTATTCTCGAATAATACATATACAAATTGCAATGAATATATATGGAACATCATGTCTATATATATAATATATCTTAGCTATATCATTGAATTCCAAATATATTCCATGCAAACAAATCTATTTTTATCTTATTCCGTGAAACAATAATTATTTTGTGACGTTAGGTGAGTCCCTCAATAAAAATACTTGAGTGACGTCATGAATCATTGAACATCATGAAGTCCAAGAATGGTTTCACTGTTATATACATATTAGTTATAAATTTATTGCCGATTACAATAGTACATACAAACAATAGACACTAGGTAAGAACACAACCAACAATGGGGTCTGTGTTACAACAGCAAAATGAATCCCTTTTTAAATACTGAAATTATTTACAATGGTTTCACTGTTATATCAATACAACTTTTTTTTTAATCTGACGTGTCTTTGAGATGATTACTATGTTTTGTAATAGTTCAAAATAATGCACTTTTAAATAAATGAAGGCTCAAAGGGAAATAAATATAAAATGATACTTGATCCGTAAGTCCTTCTACGTATGATAAAATGATTAACACTTATATTATCTACATAAAACCTTTAGAATAATCAAATTCCTCGAATGAAGTACTGAGGGAATTTCGTATTATTCTAAGTAATATGTATATTTTATTTATTTATGTGTTTTCGAGACATATACACGATTATAAAAATATAATTTAATAATTCATAGACTTTTAAATGCAAAGCTCTTTCAGACATGCATATACTTGAGAGTACTTTTATTATATGGCCATTGAATTAATTTGACTCAACAAGACGACAACCTGTTCTCTAATTCATATATAACTCAAAATAATGACAATGATATCAAAGGAGTTATGAGAAGAAGAAAAAATGTACATAATTGAGTTAATATCTGCCAAAAAAAAAGACTCTCATTTAATTGAGAAGTCACGTTCATAAGACAATAAAAGAAAAGGAGTGTCCTTTCATACTTATATCCTAAAGAAGAGCTTAGTTTAAAAACGTGCTTTTTAGAAGGCTAAGGTTTAACTCTTCAAGATGTTTGTTGGAATGTATGTCCCGTAGAATCAAACATAAGCCACATAATAAAACCTCGTGTCTTAATGCTTCCCCCTCGATAAATCATTGGGGAGGGGGATTTGAGTCTCTTCTTAAGAGCGTATAATTGCTATGCGAAAGGTATAAATTACCCGAGGGTATTTGTTATTTATGAAAGGTCTTTAAGATTTATATATTTATCACGTATGAGTTCATCTTATAAGACACTAAGGAATATATTTGTTTCTTGGATATATAATTATTCTTTTTTTTTTTAGGTTTGAGTGGTTAAAATAATTTATTAAAATAGAAAAACCTGTTATTTTTCTTCATATATCCATTACATATAAAGTATGTACTATTATCAATACTATTTAACATGAAAAGTAACTAATCAATAAAATGTAAAGTAATTAATTATCCTAACATATTATGTATGTATCTATTAATATATACATATTAATATTAAAATAAAGTTGTTATTTGCCTAACAGATACCAAACAACATGTTTTTATTTTTAAAGTTAAAAAAGTATGTTTTAAAATATCCCAGTAGTAATTTATGTAGTTGAAATATTATAATTGGAAGCAGGTGATGTATTTTTAAATGATAGAAATCGTTTTTCTTAAGTATGCATTGTACAATTTAGAGTTATCTTAATTGCTTAATTATTTTAAGTCTTTGTAATGATTCTTTTTTTTTTCGTCTCCGAAGTAACAATTTTTTTGCCTATTGGTTCGATAGAATTGCAGCTTCCGACAGAATATAAATAAGCATTATGGCATTAAAATTAGTCTATCGAACCTAGGATCTTATCAATGAGGTAGATCAAAAATGATCATCCCCTCTCGGGAGTATTCGAACCTGTGTCCCCAACATTGAGAGTTGAACACGCCTTAAACGCATACGGCCTTCGCACCCCTTGTAACAATTTTAGGCTAAAATGTATATTAATTTTTGAACACTATTATTTGTTATTTTCTAAAACTAAAAAAACATAAGATACATCAAATCGGTGACACACCTGGTTGACCCAAGCATTTAGCAATATACAAATTTTATCAACGATACATTATTGTTACAAACTATTTGATACGAGCCTTAAAACAAATCATTTGACAAACTTAATTATTTGTCTTATATTACTATTACCTTAATAAAATATAAGATAATATTTATTATTATTATAATAGAAAACAGTTCCTTTAACTCATAATCCAAGTGATATACGTTCATATAGACATAATTGTTGAAAAATTGTTAAAGGGATTATTTGTATGTATCAGTTGGAAAATTATAATCGTTTTTCTTTTCATATTTAAAATTGTATTCGCTCATCTTTTTAGTTGAAAATTATAATATTTACAGTTTAAATATGAAATTAACATATTTTTGCTTTCATTTTGAAATTTGAACTCACAATATTTTTAATTTTAATTTGATTTTAGAATATACTTTCAAGATTTAAAATGAATATACAATAAAAAGTTACCTAAAACTTTCATATATTTAAATAATATACATTAAACCTGTGCTAACAGTCACCTGTCCATTGCAGCCACCCATATAACCCCCTAGATGAAAAGTTTGGCACTAAAACACTTACTATGTATAACAGCCACCTGCCTCTAACGGTCACTCTTTTGGGTTACCTTGAGTTCTGGCTTGAATGGGATATTTAACACATACTCCAAAATAAATTATGTTTAATTAAACCTATCACAAATATTAAATATAAAACAAAAATATTCCTGCTCATAAATATGTACATTCTTACCATATACATTAAGACTTGACTGATGCTCAATAAATCCCACGGCGTTGATTGCGCGACACTTGTAGTATCCTCCATCTTCAGACTGAACATCACTTATGTTTAAGTGACTAATCACCAAGCCACTGGGGCTCAAGTACTGACCAATCACAAGCCTGAAAATACATATATAATAATTATAACAATAATATGCGAAGCAAGAACATAAAAAAGAAAGCAATTATGTAAGTAAGATTATATAAAGTCCCCAGTGGACTTCATTAAAGAAGCCATTGTTTTGATGCAGAGCAATAGAGGGTTGTTATTTATACTCCTTTGCAAGATCTATTTTAATATTAATGACTGCAGTTGGAAGGGAACCAGGTGTTGAGTACCCTTCTTCACATTATATATATATATATATATGACATTGTTATATTTATACTATGTATAGAAAATGTGTTAATATCCTATTTTCTATATATAATATAAAGTATCCTAAGAATAAATAGAGTCCACAGAAAAAGGAATTGACCATTTATTGCTTCTAATTTTACTTTTTTATTCTCCCTTCTTCTAGATCTCTGCATCTATGTAGGACTGACCCATCTTTTCGCAATCATATAATAAAAAGAACTCAAATTAATATGCTTTTAAGTGCATATCTAATTTAAAACTTCGTTTTATTCTCTCCTTCAATCCGACGACTCTCATTGCACGTCTTTCAAGCAGTTCTATTGTGCATATATATATATATATATATATAATATATATTATATATATATATAATATAATATATATATAGTATATATAGAGAGAGAGAGAACCAAATGGTCCTCTAGGACTAATCAGTTTGCATCTAAGATAAGCTTATATATATTAAAGGGGTCATTTTCTTAAGGACAGCACGAGAGATTTTATTATATTATGACAAATTGAAGAAGAGCGGAATCATTATCTTCTGCAGAGTATGTATTTGTCGGTACTCTGTGCGCTCTCTCTCTCTTAGTTAAAAACCCCATTAGCGATAAAAATCACAATCTTTGAGGACTACTTATTATTATTATATATGACATATTGTTCTTATTATTTTATATTATTAGTAGCTCATATCTGTGAGTAGGAATAAAGTCCTTCTTTTTCTCAAATGAAGTAGAGAATCGTGACGATTCTTAACTATAAAGAATAATGTTCAAAATACCATTGAAAAAAGAAAGAGACATTCACAAACAACAGCTATATATAGGTCTATTGGTAGTCTTGACATGTTACATATATGTTTTTTACATCCGTGACTTATAGAACGCTTCGATCTGCTTGCAAATTTGCAAGTATGTGAACATGTACGATATTTCAAATGGCTTTATTGTGAAAAACAAAGAAGATGCATTTATTTTTATAGGGGTCTTTATTTAGCTTGACTGAGGGTTTGTTTAAATTAATGGAAACGTTTTTTGTCAAATTCTGACTTTCCTACATGCTTAGATCATCAAATATATATTATGTTGGAGAAGGATTTGTTTCTTATAAGTTTTTGCAGTTTTGAAAAGCAGACTCGGGATAGTATGATAGTGTATAGAGTTTATTGTCTCTTGGAGGTAGTAGAGTCTTTATGATATCGAAATCAAATATTGGGAGAGATGTAAACATGTGGGGATCGATAGACAAACGAAAGAAGTATATTTACATATTGAAGCAAAGAAATAGTTTCAATAATAATATTTCAACAAGTAAAAGTATATTGATGGGGTTAATTGTTTTCTTACTCTATCAGTATTTGATCTCCTGGAATGATAATGTTTGTTCTCCAAAAATTACCAATAAACATTTTTTTTCATTTGATAAGACTGTTTTTTTCTATATACGTCTGATAGTCAAAGTGACGATCCATTTATCGAAATATATGAATATCCAAAATAAACATTTTTTCTTGAGTATGAGGAGTTGCTTTAATTTCATTCATATCGATCGGCGAAATGGTCCACTCAAAGGCTTCATCAATGACGTTCAATCACCATTGCCCATTAAAAACGAGACTATATGATATAAAATATGATATTCTTCTTCACTCAATTAAAGTTTAATCCTAAAAAGTCGAGAGTATACTACTTTTCCCCATTTATTATCTATCTACCAATCACGTTAAAAAACACCACCTAATCCTTACGTATTCATATTTGACAAATAAATTTAGACGAAATGTTTTTTCAATATAAATAATTTCATCTGAACACACAAAAAAAATAAACAAATTTGAATAAGTATCAATTATTTCCAAAAAAAAAATCGTAGCATGAAAGAAAACATATATATTTCAAGTTACATTAAAACAATTAATTTTTCATATGTCCATCACAGGAAATAGCGAGTGAAGGACTATGTAATAAAAATAAATAAGTTTATTACATACAATGAACAAAATATCGATGGTCGTTGAAGGTACATTAATTTATTTATTACAATATGATATACTATATGTACATAGCGTTTCAAGTGGATAGTTTGAAGTGCAGTATAGATTAGTTTACCTTTAAAAAGAGTAAATACAGAAGAGCGATTTCGCCTTGCAAAGCTCAAAGTTATTATTTTTTGCATACATTCCCAAACTGCTAAGAATATTATATAATTTAAAAGTATATTTTTATTACAATTTAAAATATAACTTAGAGTTCAGGCCTTTTAGTACGAAATAACACTTGTTGTGTAAACTTTATATGTAGAATATTATTAATTGTAATACGTCAAAAATAAACAAATATCTATAAACCTTTAATTTACACAGCTATATGTTGTTATGAATAACAATTAAATGCCTGTGTAAAACAATCATACGCTTATAAACTTCAAAATAATACAGAATATTTCAACGTTAATTACGTATTTTTCGACATTTTATTATTTTCAGAATCAATGATTTTGCTAGGGGTATCAGGCTTCCATTATAGGACGAAGTTTATCCATTTGATTTATTATACATGTATATTATTTAGTATATAATATTATTTGCATACAAATTGAGGATCAAGACCTTTATTGATATCCATGAGTTATTTTTTGTTCATTTCATATAAAATTTTAATTGAAAATAATTATTTGAAAGATATTGAAAGACTTGCGTCCAATTTTATTCTCTGACGCAGCTCCTTATGCCGCGCTTTAAATTAAAAATACCCGGAGAATAAGCCGGAATCATGAAAATATGCAATCGACTTGGTATTCTACCACCTTCTTCGAGCCATCACTTCACCCTCCTGAAGAAGATAATCCTTCAATATGTCCGTTTTTATAATTTCTTATGATGTTTTTTATGTTTTTATATTTCATAATATTTATGTGTAGTTGAGTTTTGGTCTTTTTAGGTAGACTATTTTTAAATAATATGTTTATTTATTATTAATATTTTTGCCTATTCTGTTCGACAGAATTGCATCTGACTGGATATAAATGATAATCATAGCATTAAAGTTAATCTATCGCAACAAGGATCTTATCAATGAGGTAGATCAAAAATGATCATCCCCTCTCGGGAGTATTCGAACCTGCACCGCCAACATTGAGAGTTGGCACAATATGTTTATTCGATATAGCTGCAGGTATTGATTGTTTTTTTTTGTTCAACCATTTAAACAAAGTTTTTTTTTTAGTGTGACTGGTCTTTTTTAGTTTGAAAGGATTCTGCGCCTATGACTTTTAATGAATAGTTTTTTTTATGCAGAGAAAATTCATTACTAACTGCAATTATCTACTCTTTCTCTTTTGGCGCGGTTTTGCAATACATGTAAGCACTTGGGACAAATATAACGTTGGTTCAATGTCAAGAGTATTTGGTAAAAAACCATTCCCGCCGTTGTTATATGTTGTACCTGCAGTCAATAAATCACACACACAAGGAAAACTTTCCTTCAAACGTACAAATAGCTAGTATTTATGTCTATGTATGTGACTTGTTAACTCAAATGTAGATTTCTGTAATTGAAAATAAAATGACAATATAGGAAGGATCAAAACTCCAACACTTCTCACTCATGACGTGTCTTAACACAACAAGCAATACGTCACTAGCCGTTGACGGATAAGAAGTGTATCAAGAAAACCTGTTATTATTGATGGTTTATATTGTTTTTATATTTAATCTTTTAATGTCATGCCTTTAAGGTGTTTTTACATGACATTCTAAACATAATTACACTATTTTATATATATTTTCGATGATATTTTTATTATAATAATTTGAACGTGAGAGAATAAAACTTATGTTTTTATTACTTTAAAAAAACTCTTTTTAAGCATATTACTTTCACTGATTGTATAGGTATAAAGTTATATGACGGAATCATAAAGTTCTTCGATAATGGCCTATGGAGTACAATAGTTGTGTTATCATCTTTCAAAACAATTTTCAGAAAAAGCAATTAATGATGACCAGATTTTTTTTATTTTACCAACATGAAATATCATTTTTACGCTCGTAAAAGTAAAATATTGACATAATTTCGGGTTAAACATCTCTCTAGATTGTAAATCTCAACAGAGAAGAAATTTATAATTATGATGAGATAAAATCTAAATAAGTCGCACTTTAGTTAACTCACGGGAGCGAGGAGGGGGCTTTATTTGATTAAACCAGACATCAAGAGCGAAGATCATAACATTTTGAAATCCATTTGGAATGAAAATAAAATGGAGAACATTTAGCTGAATAAAGAATGTTTATAAACTGACTTCCCTGGTGATGTCATAAATGCTTTTATTTATCAAGTATATATGATATACATTCATTTGTTAACACATAAGTGACGATACCGGCCAAACAATAAAAAAAACTTTTATGCCGAAAAAAGTGCAGAAGCTAAAATAATGTATTTAACTTAATTCCTTCATCATCAAATTTTGAGCAAATATAAAAGGTCCTCTTGTGACGACCATGCAAGGCGTCAACATTTCCCTGGATCACTCTAAGAGAACACACAAAAACAACCTTCCAAAAGCAGATATATGCATTGCTATGTTGTATCCTTTTACTAATAAAATTAACATGGTTCCTTGATATTTTTAAAATAACTGTTTGTGGATTTAAGCAATTCAAAACTATCTTGCAATGTTGATATTTTTTTCAATAAATAATGATTTCTCTTCACTGAGTCACATATTTTATATATATTTATACCCGTCGTATAATAACTTCCACAAAGGAACTGCGGTGACGCAGGTAATTTACTAGCTAAATAATTACACAACTCCTGGAAATAAAGAACTTCAAGAGTCGTATGAGAAAATTATATGTACATATATGTTAAGTCAACTTCTACGCAAGTGAGTATAAGAGTTAATAATATGAACAAGGTTTTTATTTTTGGAAAATAAATAGCATTACTATCACATTCAAGTTTGAGAAGATGTATATATCTTTACAATATATACTAAACATTAAAAAAAGCTTAAGACTTAATCCGTTTTGCATTCATATTTAATATAAAATAAGTGTCCATTCTGTGTTTAATTAGTAATTTAATTTGTTAAATTGAAGAATAAATGAATTTTAAAAAGATAGGGTCTAATATAATTGAAAATCTATAGGAGGACATCATTACGAACAAGCGTCACCCTTTCTACAAATCATAATTGGCCATTTGACTTGGCATTTTACAATTATCATTCGTTGACATTCAATCCTTCATAATTGCACTTAAAATATGACACATTTTTGTGAATAATTATTACGTTTTCTCATATATTTTTTCGCAATATACGTATTGATATGAATAATCATTATTGCATTCGAATTCGAGCCTAGGATCTTATTCAATGAGGTCGATCTATAATGACTTTCTCCTGTCGGTAGTCAATAATATATTTTCCAAGAACTTTTATACATATATTATACCATTAACCACTATTTTAAATTTAAGATATGTTAATGTACTTCCTATACTTTTTGCATATATTTTATATTTACTTTTCAAACTTTTTCTAAATATAAATATTTTTCATTATTAGAATACATTGTATATATATACATTATACATATATATATAACTTATTCGTAAATCATATTTATAATGAACTGTGAATATACATACATATATGAAGTAAAAGATAACTAATAATTAAATTAAGTAATGTTTTTAAAATATTTCAAAACTTCATTTTTCCGTGAGAAATTATGATTCTAATAAATTATAATTGCATTGTTTATACTCAGTGATATACTCACTATATTAAAAATGAATACATAAATTAATATATAAATTCCAAACACATCTTAAAACCATATTATAAGCATGATTATAATGTATTGTTTAAATTATGGTTAAATAACTGTACTTGAATTAATGTGCAAAATATGGTTTTTATCATCCTTGAGCAATGAAACCATATGGTTCTTTCTTTAATTAAATATAAAGTCAATCACATAAAGTAAGAAAATTAAGTGGTGGCAACTTTGCAGGTCTTTTCCATTGCGGTTATTTAAGCCATCGTGATTAGAAATATGGGCCCCTGCGGCTTAGCTTTTCAACAAGTAAATAATAAAACAACAAGTATAAGAAGTAATTGTTATTCTTTGATTATAATGGCCTTGATTGCAATCTATAATTGCGGTAAAAAAGTTTTAAGCATAAAGGTCTATTAGGATCTTCATATATGTTTGGTTAGGAAAAATCAAGTCTATGATACAGAGTGTATCAAAAAAATATGCATGAACGTAGTGTTTCTGGCCATGAAAAAAATATATATATATATTGTTTTGTCTATCCAACTCATCTAAAAACTTATATAAAATAACTTGCATTTAAGTTGTAAATATGAAAGAACCAGGTCTTAATGATAATTTTTTGCATTGAATGGTACTTTAAGGAATAATGTTTAGTGTAGTTTACATAATTTTGGTAGCTTAAAGGTTTTTACTTATGTGAATGAATAAACTACAGTAAAATTTGCATAAATAAATATTATCCAATATAAATAAAGATCATTAGCCATTTTAAAGATTGAATACAAAAACAATTAGCAATTAAATTATTTGATATAAAAAGGCTATACACATAAATTGTGTTTGCCTTTTATCTCAAAGTAAAATCATAGCTATTTACTTTGATTTAAACTGAATGAGCCCAGAGATGCTTAATTGAAATAGTTTAATATATATGTCATAAATGTATGAATAAAAGATATGATTCAGAACTGGCTATTTTTTATTGTCCTTAAATGTCTTTGGCTACTTCTCCGAGCTTTGGTGCAGTGGTGCTCACAGAAATGACCCCATTACAACCTTACTAACATTTCCACAATGCACACAGTTACTTCAGATTACTCATTGAGATAATTGCAAACATGACTTACTTAAGCATGGCTAAGCTTCGTGGGGAGAAGGAGGAAAATATATAAAGTCGTATATACATATATATTCAAAGCTATAATTTAGTTGACTTTAAAAAAAGTTTTATATATGTATATGGGAACACTATTATGGCTTCATTGAAAAAGTTTACGTATTTTATAAGTTGAATGACTGCATGATAATAGATTAATATAACACAAAGGGTCTTTGTCCATTCCTTTTAAAAAGACGATTTTGATCCTTTTTATATTTTTAAGGCCGTTAATTATTATTTTTTTGCCAATATGGTTCGATAGAATTGCAGTAACCGATTGGATATAAATAAGCATACTAGCATTAAAATTAGTCTATCCAACCAAGGATCTTATCAATGAGGTAGACCTAAAAATGACCATCCCCTCTCGGGAGTATTCGAACCTGCGCCCCCAACATTGAGAGTTGAACACGTTCACTTATCAATTCCATTCACCTTTATACTAAATATATTTTTTTAGTGTAGTATGTTTTTGCCAATTTGGTTCGATAGAATTGCAGTAGCCGACAGGATATAAATAAGCAATATAGCATTAAAAAACTACTCTATCGAATCTAGGATCTTATCAATGATGTAGACTAACAATGACCATCCACTTCTCGGGAGTATTCGAACCTGCGCCCCCAACATTGAGAGCTGAACACGCCTTAATGCACACGGCTATCGCGCTCCCTTCCGTTAATTATTGTTTGAGGGACCACACCATATTTTTGTCAATCTTTTATATGCTGTTGAATGGCCTGTGGAAGCCCTACAGTGAGTAAAGACTGAATGATCTGGCGATATTAGAAGAAAGTAGACTGTCTGCGACTTTTTTTATGAGTAGTTTGATACACTCTTTTAGGAAATATTATACGTTTGATTTTTATACATAGTTTTATAATTTCAAAGTAACAAAGTGTATTCTTTTATTTCTATATGGAACGAATAGTAAAACTATTGGACACAATTGAGTTTTAAGATGTTTGGCTCAATATAAAAGATGAGAAAAATCAATCTATTTAATATTATTTAGATTATTTATCTTAATGTTGTGATGAGTTATGCCTTTGAGTGTTATTTTAAACAAAAGTGTTTATTTATGATTTTAATTTAACACAGATTCTTGATGTGTTTATTTTATTATTATTCTTTTATGTGAATATGAAGTTTTTATGATTTTTAAATAATAAATATCCTATTAATTGAAGGAAAGACTATCAATTCAAAGCAATAAAATAGCTAAAAAGCAATTTTAAAATACAAACTTAAGCAAAAAATATATATTTGAAAAATAAATTATAAAGAAGGACTAAAGAGTATTAATTATTTTTGAAATTATTTTTATCAGTCTTTGGGGTTGGAGGGAGAGACTCCAAAAATGATTACTTCGTGTTCTTCAGAGTGTGTTGTAGCATCACTAATAAATAAGGATTTCCTTGTGTCAAAACGGAAGAAGGGGGTAAAGAAAAAAACTTTTATTTTATTCCTATTTTAGGTTGCTATCAGAGGAGTAGTCCTTCGCACACTTTGGCTATTAACTTACCAAACCAACAACAAGAAAAAAGAGAGGGAAAAGACAACCAAGTCTCACAAAAAAGTTTTATTTATCTTTTTATTATTCTTGTTTCTTCTTAGTTAAGGTAAGCCACAGAACATGAGCAGAGCAATGATGATAATAATAATACCAACTTTGATAACAAACAAACAAAATAAAAAGGACATTCTCATGATATCTTTTTTACTAAAAATGATATGTAAGAGTACCGAAGCACTACATATTGATACACATTCAGTTGTTTTGGGAGGTCCCCTTAAGTCAGGGGGCCGGACTGTTTTCAAGTGGGACCTCGGGGGGCCAAATTACCGGTACATTTTTGGCCTTGCAACACCAAACACTAAACAAAAGTAGATTTAAATTTGTTGATATTGTATCATAATATTATTTAGTTATAAAAACACTTCTCAACCACTAACGTAACGGGCCAAATGAGATGTCCATTCGGGCCGGTTCCGGCCCGCGGGCCGCCACCATGGCACCACTGCCTTAATAAAGAGCCCATAGAGATATAAAGATATAGAGAGCTGATTCCCTTCAATAGCAGAGAAACAGCGTTCTATTGTTTCTGTGTGTCCACTATAAACAAAGTAATTGATACTACGTCATCGTAAGCTGATCATAGATATATAAACATAGCACAATGACGTATTTCTCTTCCCTCCAATAGCAGAGAAACATCCTTCAGCTATATTCTTGACACAATGACGTATTTCCCTGACGAGTCCAACCAGCTCTCTATATCTTTATATCTCTTTGAAAGAGCCTCAAAGGCAAGGGTGGACAGAAACAACTTAATAAGGAAAAGTATATATTGTTTGTGTATTTTATAGTATAATATGTAAATATATATTCTTCTTCTTCTTACCTATCCCGAAGATGACGATATGAGGCACCATGACGCTGGCCTACGGCCACAGACAAGTGTTCGTCGTCCAGGAACCAGGAAATCTCTGGAGGTGGATTCCCTGAGGCAACGCACTTGAGAGAGACTTTTGGGCCAGGGCGAAGGGTCTGCTCGTTAAATGTTGAATGAAACTCCGGAGGAACCGCTACAAGTAGTAAATAATATATGTAAATTAGTAAATTGTGCAAGAACAAAAAAAGGAAAAATTATCAATAAAGAAAAATAATATTATTTAGTATCAAAAAGTAATTTACAAGAAGAAATATATGGTAATATTATTCCAGTAGAAGCTTATGAGTTCATTTCTTACCCACTGATTCCATTCTAAGTAAATTACTTTTGATCCTAGTAATCCATTATTAAATAGGTGTGACCTTTTTGGCCTATTGGTTATATAAAATTACATCCAGTGACTAAGTATATACAATGTAATAATTAGTCTAGGATTTTCAATTAGTTTGACCAAAAACGGCCTTACCCTCTCTGGAGTCGAATCTTATGTGGCTTATTTTGATTACCCAATTATTTGATAATCGCTGCATTTACACAAGTGGATATAATTTACAAGTATCTCGATTCTCCTTTTGCAAATATTCCATTTGTTGGACAATTTTTTATTTAAGACCGTTTTCTTTAGGGTGTATTTTGGTCATTAAATTATATAAATTGTAATTTTTTATTAGTTCATACAGAAAGGTAATAATTACGTATAATCATTTAATTATGGCCTTAAACATATCAACTCTACATAGCAATCCTTCTTCTATAATTTAATAAGCCAATTATATTCTTGTATAATATGCATTAGGACTTTGAGTATAGTAAAATGGGAACATTGCATACGTATTGTGAATACGTAGTCGCTACTGGGTCTATTTCGCCTAAATAGTTTATTTTAACTCAATGATGATTCCACAATATTTTTTTTTATGAAAATAATTTACAGATGATCTTTCTTCCTCTGCAATATATATTTTTGGGGTTATGGGCATATTTATTTAATAGTATTGTTTTGTACCTTGATCAAATGAATTTCTTCAACTTCTAATAAATTACCCTCTCAGTTTACATATTGTAAAATGAATCTATATACATAACACTTTAACAATATGTTCAAACATATTTTAGTAGAGGGCTTATGAAACATCTAAATTTATAAAAAAATATGTGATCTAAAATGTTCTATCTTCGCAATTGCCCTTAAAGTTTTACTCCGTTTCTTGTATAAAATTTAAGTTTATTTTTACACTGTATGAAATATTTGCAGATTAGCGAATAAAACATTTTTAACCAACAAAAAAGTATTTTATTTATTTAAAAATCATACATAATATAATATATACAATAATAATTAAAAGGGCAAGAGGGGTTTCGATAATAAAATAATAAATAAACATTTAAAAATGTCTTGTATTCATACAATTATAAATTCAATCTGCTCATAATACATAATAATATAAAAGTTCTCTGGGCTTTAAAATAAAATGGAATTAAAAAATTACTTTTATTTTCCCCCATATCTTCAAATTTATATACACAGCCAAATAAAATAATATTACAGTGCGTTTGATTTTATATTTTATATGCACTTTTTGGGTTATATGCTCAATGTTTCCTATAAAACAATTAATGATGTAGTTACAAATAGATACGCACTTAAACAAAAAACAAAGTCTCTCCAACCCTCTCCCTCTCCTATATTATTATTATTATTGGAATGGAATAAATTAGGAATATGAGATAAAAGATATGTGAGTCAATAGAAATAAACATAAATTTACATAAATAAAAATAATAACAATATATTTATGGGAAACCATCAAAAAATATGCTAAAAACATTATCCTCGGGCGTATTCTGCTCTACATTCTCAAAGTTTCATTTTCTTTTATTATGAGCCTCATATCTTTTCATACAAGGGTCATAAGTAAAATTAAGCTTTTTCTTTGTTGAGTTTACAAATGTATATGTTGGAAATTTATATCTTCTTTTTATAATTGAGTGCAGTAAAAAATAAAAATCGATTGTTTTTTTTTTTAATATTAAACTAGAAGTAATTTTAATGCTATAATGCTTATTTATATCCTGTCGGATGCTGCAATTCTATCGAACCATATAGTCAAAAAAAAATTGTTTTTTATGCATTAACATCATTTTATATACATTCTCTTTTTAGTGCTTGTATGTTATGGACTGTAGAATAAAATGAACATTAAAAAATTCATATTTTGTCCTATTTAAAGTACCAATTTTTTTTGCCTATTGGTTCGATATAATTGCATATGATAGGATATAAATATGCAATACAGCGTGTAAATTAGTCTATCGAACCTAGGATCTTATCAATGAGGTAGACCAAAAATGACCATCCCCTCTCGGGAGTATTCGAACCTGCGCCCCCAACATTGAGAGTGAACACGCCTTAACACGCACGGCTATCGAGCTCCTTTATATTTTTGCCGTTTGTCAAATATGCCATGCTTTTTGCCATTAAAAATATATACTTTTCAAAATGAGGTGTATCGAAAGATATTATTCAATTTGTCATTGTCAAGCCTCATTTGTTACATCATTAGATCAATTAATGAAAGTTCACGTAATTGAACGTGTCTATATAATCCTTCATATGAACTAGAACCAGGGTATGTAAAAACCCAAAATTTTGAAAAAAAAAAACGAAAAAAAGCCGGTTAAAAACCCGGGTTTTACCGTGGGGTTTTTCGAAATTCGGGGTTTTCCTTACACCATTAATTAGCTAATAGCTAATGGCTAATTAATGGTGTAATGAAAAACCCGAATTTCGAAAAACACCCACGGTAAAACCCGGGTTTTTAACCGAGTTTTTTTCAAAAATTGGGTTTTTTACATACCCTGACTAGAACTCAAATGAGTAACGTAATATTCAATATCGTATGTATGAAGGGGTTTTCAGCATGACTTACCTCCAAGTACCAGCTCTGCAGTGCCTTGGGCCACATCATTTTCATTTGATACCACGCACTGATAGGAGTCTCGATCCTTACGACTCACATCCGTTATGTAAAGGCTGTTCCCAGAGGTTTTGATGCGCGTAGATGAACTCGTATCCAGGGGATGACCGCCCTTGAGCCAAACCAACTGAAACATAAATATATAATTGAAATATTTATAAAATAACCAATTAGCTCATTATGAAAGCGCTGAACTATAAGTTTAAATAATAGACAAATAGTGTTGCCATATTGTATCTATTTAAATCTTCATACGCGGATATTAATTCAATGACAAAGTTTAATCAATGTAAATAAAGATATATTTTATTAATATAATTGCATTTTAAGACCTCTTTAGAAAAAACGCTTTGTTTCAAATATAAAAAGTGACTTTTTGATATTTAATTTATATATTAAAAAATAAAAAACTTCACTCTTGACAAAATAATTTTATTCTATTTAAAAATAAACTTTTATATATTATATTAATACAAATCTCTGTAAATAAAGTTTTTTAGCGTAAAATCTATTATTATAATTTTGAATATTGATCCATTCTTTATATAAATAGAAATATGAATTTTGTTTACAGCATCTTTTTTTCACTTCATGTGATCATTATTAGGCAAAGTGACTGCTATCCAGTTTATTTGAAACTATTAGAAATGGAACTACCTATTCAGCTAGAAAAACTTAGCAATTCACAAATATATAATTACCGAAATAAATATAATATAAAATACTGAAGAGAAAAATCTAACTCAAAGTCATCTAAAAAAAGTAAAAGAAAAAACAGAAACAAAAACTAAAACAATGACAAGATGGGAGCTGTCCTGACTAGTTGTTCAGGAACTTTTCTTTCCTTCCAGACTCTAGGGATATATTCCATACTCTAGTAGGGTATTTAGCTTTTGAACATGTAGACTATAAAGTATATACGACAAGTATTTTTAATATCATTATTAAGACAGATGATATCTAATTTTAAGCTAAAAGTCTGACAGGTGTGTGTATGTGAAATAGCAGTGCATAACTTATAATTATCCATATTTATGCAACGCTATAATAATTGGTGTGTTGGTGACTTGATTATAACTTTTGAAATTTTGGAATAAGAAAATATGAAAATGTCCTAATTATGTATATTAAAACAGAAGAATAACGTAATTTATTGTCTTACCATTGCAAATATATATATGGCACCGTTAATTACAATTAAATGGAATAGCAGATACATATTTTGCAAAGGAGCTACATGAAGATAAAAAATATTTACTGGTAATAAGTTACTTATGTGGCTCATGTTCGGAACTGATTTTACAAATAACATTACTTCAAGTATCTCTCCAACCTGGGGAACTGCTCAACGAATCATTTGGAATTATACACCATCGTTTCGGGGCGATTCCTTCGTGGATATTATTCGAAAAAAACAAAAATAAGAGATTCTTTTTCCAAAATCTCGGGAATCCGGAGGATTTAGAAGAAAAGGCAATTGAGGAAGGAATTCTGACTCTCCATGATTGGGGTCCTAAGGGGCCTTTCAGTGATGGAAGATTTAGATTCCCATTACTTAGATCGTCTTTAAAGCACTGTCTCCTTACACCTTGGCACCTTAAATTGTCTAGGATGTGCCACGGCGAAGAAGTGGACTTGATTCTAAATAAACATCTAAAATTGCTAGACCTTCCACCAAACTGGAAAATAAATATAATGAGCTCCCTCTCCAATATTAACGATGACAAAAAATTTACAGCTCAGCTTCAGATCTCGACCGATTCAATTAAATTCTGGGTGCCGTGTAAAGATTGCGGCAAGATATTTAACTCCACCATCCATGCCTTTGTGGAATGCCACGCCGTCGCAATGTTAAAGAGGTTTGTTTGCCTAAATGTCAAAGGACTACAAAAGGACAACTCTGTCAAATACTGCAAAGCGATAATTCTTTTTGGATTGGGAAAAATAGAAACACCCCACGGGAGAAGGCATTAAATTTTGCTATTCTTAACACAAAGGCCCTCATCGCTAATAAAATAACAACTGGGGATCTTATTAATGAGTCGGACATTAAACCAGTGCTTTATCAGCTGCAGCTAGATATGCTGTTCTGGACCTCAAGATACCCTCTCCTTCAACGGATTCCTGGACTCCGGCGTCGAAAGAAGTAAAATTCTTCCCGTCCCTTGCCTCCATCCACCAGAAGACTATATCAACAATTTTAAAGCATTTTAAGAAGTCTAAATGATTGTATTTTATATCACAATAAGTCTTTTTTATGTGTATTCTTTATGTCATCATGCCATGTTAGGAAGTATAAATGTTTGGATGTTATTATCATAATAAGTTTTTTTATCATAAGATTTGTATTCTTTAGTCTACCATGTCCATCATGTAAATTGTATTGTTCAGCTCCTAAGACCAATTTTAAATTATAATATTTATTTATGTGTATTCTCACGTATTTTCTTAGGTTTATATGTATTTACTTTCTTGTACATATTTTAAAATTGAACTGTTGAATTAAAAAAAAAAAAAAATATTTTAGACTATACAAGATGTTTAAAGATAGGCCAAACCTACAACCATATTAGGTAGACCATTAGGCGATAGCTCAATTGACCCTAGAATTTAAAAACAAATCTTCCACCCATTTTTTTGTTGTTGTTTGGTTGTTATTTTCTAAGCAATGCAAGTGTAGATTGTTTTAGTAATAGACGGTAATAAAAATGTAAAAAATATGTATATCCTTATTCGCTTCCGCCTTGGACTCAAGACTCGACTTCAATTCATACTCTTGGATCCTACCCTCAAAAACAAACAAAAAAATGTATATCATTTTATACTTCAAAATAACGAAGTATATCTATTATGGTATATATCTATTATCATAAAAATACAAATACTTGTAACGTCTTTAAGGAGTCCAGAAATTGTTGACTAATCTTGGGTGATCCAGATTTTATGTCTCCTTCGGTACTTGAATTATGGGATCATCATTTATGTATAGCGTGCCCTCTAGTGAATATTTTCTGGTTTTGCTCATTGACATTGTAATTGGAATATTTTTTATTTTTATTTTTCAGAGAACATATATACCAAAGAACCAGAAAATCACCATTTCAATGCTTCGAAGATAAAAGTGAAATGTTTAAGAGATGTAATATATATAAAATAGATATAATATTTTGATATAATAATAATGATCAAAATATATTCTTGATTTTGGCACAAAGATATCGTTGTCATAAAAAATTACCCAAATTTCCACTCTTCGGTAAATTGTCAAAAACAATATGATTAGCACCCAAAAATAAAGTGTTCAGTACCATTATGAGCTTCAATTATGAGAGGAAGATGTTTAATGGATTTCTATTACAGACACTTTTATTCTATATTAATATCGTCTCCATCTGACCTAGAAAAACTAATTATAACTCCTCTTTGAAGAATCTTTATGTTCTTATATAATTTTCATTTGACTCTACTTACATTCGCAATGGGAAATCCGCTGACAGAGCAGTTAAATAGCGCCGTTTGCCCATGATCCACCACAAGGTGCTGTGGCCGGAGGCTGACATGGAGCGGTGAAACGACTTCCACGATGTGCTCCACTTTATAGCGCCCCGAGCGATTCTCAATTTGGCAAACGTAGCGACCCGCATTGTGGCGACGTGCTCCCACTAGTGAGAGAACGAGTGCCGTGGGAACAACGTGGGAGTCGCACTGAGCACTTCCTCTCGACCGCTCTCTTCGTTGACCTTCATCCAGAGAAAGGAAGGGACTGGGAAGCCTTGAGCCACGCAGGGTAGGTCCAGTGCTTCACCTTGTTTGACCACAAACATGGAGTCCGGGATCTCGGGCTGCTTGAGGACGTCTCCTTGGGGCTCTAAGAAAATAAATATAATTAAAAAGTGTTATTTTATATATATAGATATATATAGAAATTTAAGAAAAAGTATTAATATAATTATTTTTTGTTTATCTGGTTCAATAGAGTTGTAGTATCCTTGTGAATAAGCATAATAACCTTAAATGTCATCTAATATCTAAATATTTCATTGTGTCGATCATAAGTTCCTTTAGAGAGGAATCGAACCTACGCTCTTCATCGTTAATTTTTTTATTTGCCAAAGCCCCATATCCATTAATGATAGAGGGATCATATGATCCAAAACTACATGTCCTTACAAAGTATTTGCAGTGATTAAGCTCGATTTTGATTTATTAATAGTTGCAATGGTATGATATCCTACAAGTAATGAAACTTAATGCCAAAAGGATATTTTTCATGGAAAGATCCCCTCAGAGCAATCATTGCAGCAGCTGTCTGTGTAAAATGCAGTTACCCAAATAAAGTTTTGAAAATATATTGTTTAGCATTTTTATATATGTTAAATGTTCTAAGTATTTTTTTAATTTCATGGGTTTTAAATACAATATAAGAGGAGTTTTTTCCAATGTCATTCAAATGTGTCATAATAGTTTATGTATTTATCAAATTTTACATTGTTAACATATACTTATGCATCGGAATAAGCATCAATAATGCATATTCAAAAGCTTGAGCTTTCCAAAATCCATTAATTTCTCCTATAAGTCGAGAATAGCTCAATGTATTACAGCTGTCATCCTAATACGTAACTTATTATTAAAGTCTTATACATATATGTGCCGCCCTTGGAGCAACCTTTTAATATAAATCACTTTAAAAACAAACAGTAACTAGAGGCATATATACACTCAGAGAGTGCAAACCTCCGCCGTCATGAGCCTTCCGAGGCGGATTTTTCACGACTGGGGAGGCGTAGAGAGACGGGGGAGGGTTCCCCTAGACGGAAATTCCGAGAGGAACACGCCCGGCACCCAATTTCACAGCAAGCGACATCTATTGGCTAACTTGGAAAATTTAGTAGTATTTAGCTCATTTGGCGCCTTAATTCTGCATTCAAAATTTAATCACTTCTTCCTTTTGGCACTTCCAACAACTCCACAAAGTTTCATTGAATCTGTTCAGTACTTTTTGAGTTATCCTGCTGACAAACCAACAAACTAACAACCAACAAACCAACAAACTACAAACCAACAAAACGCCAGTGAAAACAATACCTCCTTCGGCGGAGGTAATTATTCACTCGACAATAACATCACAAAATATCCTCCTCATCCCTATACCTCTTCCCCCTCCTATTTGTTTTCTTTGTCGTCCCTGGCACACCATATCCATGTAACAACAGCCTTATAAAATATGTAGACATATTCTCCTTCTGACCTTTATAAATTATTCAGCCGAAAAAAAGAAGAATCCGATGATGTCAAATTCCCATGTATTCCTATTACATTTCTCTTGTTCCTTCTATTATTATTATCTAGACATACTGTCCTACCTGAACTCTCCTACCTACTAGCCATATAGTTTATATTTAAGTTAGACGTCTTCTAAGAGATATAGTTTATATTTAAGTTAGACGTCTTCTAAGAGAGAGAGAGACGTTAAATATAATAATAACTTCCTTTTTTGTGTTATACGTATGTTGTATATAAACATTCCCAAGTGGGCAACATAATTTGATTAAAATGCTGCGAAAAAAGATATATATGTGTACACAAAGCATGGGATGAAATGACACACACACACACTTTTAATGCTACTAAAGAACCGTAAAACGAATAGGGGGGGGGGGTAGAAAGAAGAAGAAGATGGGCTAAATATGTTTAGAAGCCATTAGACTGAAGAATAAAAAGTTATTGCTCTTATCTACTAGTAATAGAGGAGGGGCCCATTATTATTAGTAGTCGTATTTGTAGATTCCTGCAAACTGTCGTTCTCTTGGCATGTTGTTGCACATGTGTAGAATTCGCAACAAGGGGAAGACTCTGTCTCTTCTAATGGCTTGCATTCAATTTATTCCTATGCAAAACACAACAACAGCCTGGACGAGAAAAAGGATCTGACGGGCTTTAGAGTCTCATGTGTTTTATTAAGGGACTTGAGAACATTTGTCGTTAAAAGTAGCAATTATTATTTTCATTATCATTGCCGTTATCTTTTTGATTGCACTTATTACTTGCATGTAAGGGCTGATGCGTGCGCTTCTGGGTTTTGATAAGGCGTTTATGGGAGACATGATGCTCTATTTTTTGTGTCAAGAGATGCTCCTCTTTATGTTGTTTGTAAGAAACTTAATTAGAAGAGAGCTTTAAGCTTACAAAAAATATGTTTGTGGAGCATCGTTTTAAGCGTGTTGATTTAGTAAACTCTAGAAAGCTATACAGTTTATTAAAACTGTATTTATTGTGTGAAGGACTCACATAGGGAAAAGTGGAATAAATAACATAATAATAGTATATTTACAATGTGATATCCTTAGAATGCGACTGCTGTAAATGAGTGGAAAGATATAATGCCTCAGTGCGTTATAATTTAAGTGAATCTTTAAAACGAACAAAATGTGATATGTAGACGACGTTTCTTCGAAATAAGCCCAAAGGTTTCACTTTATATTCATAGAGGGAACGCTTATTAGGAATGTTATATTATTTCCTATGCAAGTAATAATATGATTGAAGTAAACAAACAATGAAAAAGTGAAAACAAATAGAGCTTCCTTAATGATGCAATAGAATGATAAATTCCCACTTCATAACTTTATCCATCATTTGTATTTACTCTTCAAATTGCTATGATATCTACTTTCACGAGATTTCACTACCAATGACTGTCACTCTCTTGTATTTAAAAATATAATCCTTCAATAAACGTCAATTTATTTTCCTTCGATACCTTTTGTCATATTCATTTTATGTTCGGTATTATCTAGGTATGATTTTTTGATTGACTAAAATGTCACATACATTCTTAAGCAAGTATGTGGACAAATGATATAAATGTGTATTGTTTGGATTTATCCTTGTGGTTTGTTGAAAAAACAACTAAGACTTTTTTATTAAGAAGTAAATTCAGAGATGGAAAGACTTTGAAATATGTGGATAAAATAAAATGAGGATATATGTAACGATAGCTGATTATTTTAGAAGGTAACTGGAACAAGTACATACACACCTTAAAGTATTCATTTGTAACGTATTCTAAAAAAAACTATATTTGGTAATGAATGTATTATAATTAAATTTGATACTTTTTAGATAAGGACATATCTTTTAGGTGAAAATTGTTTTATTAAAGATGTTTCTCCTAACAATATAGCTGGAAAACAAAATTGTACAAAAACATCGACTAAGGTATAAATTTCGCCCATTTCCATCAACTTACTTAAATAAATTCAAATAATGAAGAACTTTGATCCCTTCATAGAAGATTATGAAGTGAATTTATTATTTGATATAGTAAACTAGTTGATTTATTACTATATTTGTACTCTTGCACTACAACTATCGTTGATCTATTTTTTTAAAAGTGTAACCAAACCAGGAATTCGGACAAAAACATTTTCAAATAACCGAAAACACTCTATGCCACTTAGTATTAATTAAGATGAATGGTAGCTTAAAACTGCAACGAAAAACTTGCATTACTATGGACTAAAAGGAATAACAGGAGTTCTTGCACAAGAAATTTTCTACCATATATTACGTTACTTATTGCATTTAATTTTAATACTAAAATCAGGCATCCTTAAATGTCTATAATGAAAGCTTTATATTAAAAGTGCAGTATTGCTTATGGCAGTATAAAGTAATTGCATATGAAGTTAAATATAAAACTAACTCAAATATTTAATCGAAAACGAAAGGCTTTTTCAGCAATAGCTTAAGAACATAAGTTATACTTTTAATCAAGTATTTGTTTACACTCATTGAAGACATCCAGGCTATATGCAACTAATATCTCAAATAATATTGCAGGTGCAAACATTCCTGGGTTAAAAAAGTACATTCTTACATAGTACCAGATATGAATGTGTGTCTTTGTGTGTGCTTATTAATGTGTATCCGGTGTTAAGGAATGATAACAATTTCAAAATGGTTATTATCACTTGCAGGCTGCAAGGGATTCATTAATAAGATCTCCAGATATGCAGTAATAACATATTATGAATGTTCAAAACATTCTCCATTAGGAGGTATTATAGACACCAAAATTTCAGATATCAAACGTGCACCCCACGCGAACGTTGCGTCGTTAGAGACTAAATGATCGAAGAAAAATGGATTTGGGTTTGAACCCCCCCCCCCCCTTCCTCTGAAAAATAGCGTTCAAAGGTTTCGTTATAAAGCATTTTTTTTTTGTTATTGCTCATTATGAAAAAAGTTACTTTTAAAGGATTTAAATATGATCAATTTTGACTTTCTTATTCACTTTAAATTTCATTAAATTTTATTTTGTGACAATAAATGAACATATGTGATATGACAGACCAACCATTTTGGGAGGCTAAGGTTTGGGTCGAACCCAGATCCTTGTTTCTACATTCATTAGTTTTTAATGACTCAATTTTTGGCGGAGTGTGCACGTTTGATATCTCAATTTTGCTTTTTAAAATACTCGTATTCGCCATATTAGATCAATAGTCTATTAACCAGTAGATGTTTTAACTAATCAGTGAATGAGCTTAAAAGTCAATTAGGATATTTATCTTAGATAGATATATGATAGTTGCTTACTTTGTACGACGTACATATTTTGTTTTTAGCGTATTTATCCATTTACACAAGTGTTTAGATGATGATGTACTCTTATAATTATACATTCTTTAATGTACTTTTATATCTAAGAAAGTAATATTTTTGCAATGTGTACACACGTTTTTGGACCTTAGGATTAATGAATAAAAGTCTTGCCACAAAAATGTCTTCTTATTCTTAAACTAATATATAGAAAGCCCAGTTTAAGTATAATCATTTACCTCAAGTTCCAGACAATTGCATACATCAATAGCTACTATATTATAGCTGATTTACCATTTAAATTATTTATTTTCCCTTAACAATCGGGTGCAAACCATTAAATTAGACAGGCTTACATTAAAGACTACCTTTTAAACAAACCAACCCCTTAAATACCTCTTCGCGCGATTAGGTTTTATCCATAAATAAATATATCCTAAGACTCTTTAAAGTGTTGAAGCAGATACCCCCACAAATGTCCTAATAAATACCTTTTATTTCTTGTGAGATTGTGAATACAAACGGGGACATAATAATAAATTCTTTCATGATTATGCTGAGATTCTTCTTTCTTGTTTGTTATTTTTCTTCTAGTTTTATTATTATAAGGCCATTAAAGTGAATGGTTTACATGGTGTATGCGTTACAAGTGAGTAAGCACACAATGTATACTTTTTAATAGTCTCTCACATGGAGAAGTCGATTCCTTTGTGTGACTATGTTTGAACGCACTCACACACACACACATACATCGAACTTGATTTATTTACTCTTCCAAAAAATTTGCGTGCCTTAGTTTATTTATATATTATTGTATGTACCTGGGAGGGTACATTGGTATACCACATATATACATAAAGATATAAAGAAAGAGAGCAACGCTTACATACTAAGAAAAAGAAGGAAGATTCAGCTGATGTGTTTATGTCAATTTTGAGAAAACGAAAGTTTTTTTGTGAACTTATGTAACTTCCTCCTTATTTTTTTTAAATACTTTTGAGTATAAAATATTTGTAATTTGTGAAAGAATGAATGCGTAAGTAAAAAGTAAATGGGTAATAGTCTGGAAAAATAAGATGTTGTTGAAGTTGTTTATTAAATCTGATAGTGTTGAACCTTGTACATAGATAAAAAACAATCACCCATGTATTGTTAATTGTTTGCGTTTAGGATGGTTCTTAATTGTCCTCTTTTATTTTATTTTTGTTATAAAATCAGATATAATCTTTTCTATATCAATCTGTTTGTTAATATTATATAGATAATATATATCGATATATATATATATATATATATAGATATATATATATATATATAATTATATATATATATATATATATATATATAGATATATATGTGTGTGTATATATATATAGTTTTTGTGAACTTAGTAACTTGTTCTTATTTTGTTGATATATATATATATATATATATATATATATATATACATATATATATATATATATATATATAAATATTAGGGTGATTCTTATTTCCCGTTTTTCAGATTTGAGAGTCGAGCTCCCCCTAGGATTTTACTTTAGTGCATAGAGATCATCTTGTTAAAGTTTGAACGAAATCGAAAAATGGGAAGTGTCCGCTCAACGGACCCTAAAAGTTATTTAGTAAACTTATGTAGCATTTTTTGCCATTCAATCACCTATAATGTCCTTAATTTCAATGCAATTTTCAAAAATTTGCTGCAAAATGTAGGTATGCTCGCAAGAATTCCAAATCAGTTTTTATTGTTTATGTACATCCATAATCAAAATGAGATAATAAAGTTTCAAAATGTTCATTTTTGGAGTATTTTCCATAAAAATGACTATTCCAAAAAATAAATTTCTTGTGGAATTTGGATGTGTGCAAAAAAATTAAAATGATGTGGAATCTTTACAATCACACCTACATTTAGCGGCAATTCATATGTACACACACACACACATATATATATATATATATATATGAGAATTATTTACTTGATGTAAAAATTACTAAACAGTTAAATCTAGTAGCAAAACTAAATTTTACCAGCCCATACACTTTTTATTCAACCTTATTGATTAAAAGCTGAGTCCCTAAATGGTATTCGATTTTATATAATATAATTTGAAAATAGTGAGAATACGCACTTCCTTCTGTATTCTTAAAGAACAATCATTTATTGGAAACAATGAAATTAATGTGGGAATGCTTTTCTTATGTATGTGAGAATCGGTGTGAAATATATATATATATTTCCTTTTTTTCTCCATGATTTCCAATTTTAATAGCCTACTCAATTTAAATTTCTTTTTCAAGGCGTTCTAAATGTTTTTAAAAGGAAGGAAAATTGAAGTATTTTCTGTGGCGTCTAGAATAATTACTTTTTTACTACTTTGTGTAAAAATATATTCTTATATAATAAAAAATGTCGTAGAAAATGTCGATAATATGTATATGAAAAAAAAAACTGTTTATTATATATATTTTTTGTAGAGGAAGGGTCAATTTAAAGTGACAAATAGGCAGTTTTTTCTCGATTTTTAAATTGCTTTCACTAATTATTCACGTCAGACTCTCACAAAAATGTTATAAAAATATATTTTCATTGTCACCAGAGGGAAAAAATAAAAATCTGCTGTCTGAAATGTCACAACTAGTATATAAAGTCGGTAGGAATCCGTTATCTCTTTTATATTCTTAGAAAAGGTCTTATATCTACTGTAAAAAGAACTTCCCTCATATGTTAAGCCGTCTTATAAGTTATACCCTGGCTCCAGGGGGGGGGGGGGGGCAGAACTAATGTAATCAATTAGGGATATTCCAATAAAAATTAAAAAAATGTGACGTCATCACTTAGACGATTTGCCTGTATATCTAATACCTACACCATCTAATTAAATAACAATAATAATAATATTAATATGGTGGACTAATATCAATGAAGCCACACAACCTCGTATATAATTTCATATAAAAATAAGATTTTTATGACTCTGTGTAACTAAATTCACATGATTTCAGCGAAAAGAAAAATGAAACTGGTTTAATAATATGTTATTTGCATTAGATTTTCAATTTTCAGCCGAAACTCAGCCAATTATTAACATCTGAAAAGGTTTGATTACTTATATTTTCACAAGTCCATAAAAGTAGTAGTCCTTTCTATCAAACAGACAGAAAGATAATGAGAGAAAATAACAAGGAGAATATAGATATTTTTATGCCATAAATCATAACAAATAGAAATTGACGTGGTGTGACGTTTCAGTTTTTCTTTTCTAATCAGAGGAATCTAAACATAGCGTTCTGCGTATCTTGTATTATCTATTATCTTTGCCCTGGCTCATAATTAAATATATCAATCTTGTACCTTTTTATTCATCTTGTTTGAATAAAAGAAGACAATAGTTAATAACACAAAAAAATAGCCGGCATTATGAAAATATAACTTTACTCATTGTTTTTCAGGGCTGAATATATTCTCAGATGCTAAGAAGTTTCTCATTTATAACGCTTTGTGCCTTTTCTCATGAGGACTCTATGGCCTCTTTGGTGGTCACATAAGAGAACAAATTGTTGGAGGTTGCATTGGAACAGTGCATCAAATAAAAACTATTTTTATCGTTCATTTCTTGAAAATTGATCAATCATCGTGAAGAAGCATCAATATTTATAATATTCAAAAGATAATCCGTTCATTGTATGATCCAGAAGTGTTGATTTGTCGTTCATTTTTAATCGTTCGCCGTTCGCAAACGATGAAGATAAAGTTTTTAACGAACGACAAGGAAAATTCACTTATCGTTTTTGGCGCCAAAAAAAACAAAGATTTTTTATTTTCAAGGCAAAAAATTTCTTTCTAAAAACACGTCATCACTTTTTGTCAGAATGGCGAACGGCAAAACAACAATGAACGATTCAATTTAAAAATAACAAAGAACGACGAACGATAACTTTTGGTAAACGACAAACGAACGACAATTTTTCGCGAACGTCAACAAGTCTGTTATGATCAGTACTCCTTTTTAAAAACTTTAGAGATATAATAAAAGTATTAATTAATAGTCATTTTGTTTGTAGGATTAGTTGCTAGGTCCTTTCAGTACATTGAATTGAGTTTGTCGACCATCCTTTAAAGTTGTGCGATAGCCGTGCGTGTTCAACTCTCAATGTTGGGGCACAGGTTCAAATCCCAAGAGGGGATGGTCATTCTTGGTCTACCTCATTGATAAGATAGACTAATTTAATGCTTATTTATATCCAGTCGGGCACTGCAAATCTATCGAACCAACTAGACAAAAAAAAAGTTGTGAAGATGTTTTTGTATCATTATGCTAGGAAAATGGTATAAATACCTAGTCATGATTCATGGATTAGCTGAATGAAATATCCCCTTCAACCATGTGGATTATCCTATCCAGGAGTTCAAATTAGTATGAATTTGGCAAAGTTCATTCCCAAAAAAATATCTCCACATATTCCTCTCCCCAAACTTTTTTATAATATTATCCATTCTTGTAGAAGAGAAGGGGGGCTTATTGGGATAATTATTCAATAGATATAAATATATACATCCTTTAAAATGAGTTATGATAAACTTAATCTCACACAAACTTTTTTTTTGAGTGTGCATGATGTGTCTCCCTCTCAAGAACTGCAGAGGTGAAAGTGGAAGGAATGCTTTGAAAATAAACTATATTTATTTTTAATGATATGCTTAAGCCATTCAACTTGGAGGGGGAGGGGGAATCTAAAAATAGAGTTGGACAAAGTTGTCTCATACCACATAATAATGGAAATATTATTATAGATAATAACAATCTATCCATTCTTATAACGAACTGAACGTCTTTAAAATGTAAATATTTTTGAAATAGTTTAATCAACTATTAAATATAAAATGAAGGAAGTTCGTTAGATTTGTGAAAGCATGTTTCAATTTTGAGGACTTCCGTCCACCTACTGGAAGAAATTCATCAAACAGATTCTATTGCCGATGGACTGAGTGTTTATTTTTGTTGCCTAATTGGCTTGATAGAATTGCAATATCCGACTGGATATAAATAAGCATTATAGTATTAAAATTAGTCACTCGAACCAAGGTTTTATCAATGAGGTAGACCAAAAATGACCATCCCCACTCGGGATTAGAACTTGTGCCCCCAACATTGAGAGTTGAACACGCCTGTACGCACACGGCTGTCGCGTTCCCTTGAGTTTATTTATATAATGCTTATTTTTTAAAATAAATGATGACGATTTAGCCCCTTCAATTAAAAAAGTACATAAGAGAAATGCTAATTTTACCTGCCATGAAATATATTGCTTGAAGGCCAAACCCATTAAGAATGGCAACAAGAGTATTTGCCCTAGTTTTGCTTGCACGAATGAATATTAAAGTACAAAGAAACTTTCAAGTGTCAAACACTATCAATTATCACGTGTAAAATATTTTTGTAATTTTACAACGTATATTAACATTTAATTATACATTAAAAGTCGATCCACATTATAAATAACATCCAAAATCAGTCTTTCTACGGATGTGCTTCCACATCAAATCATATAGGAATGAAGAATATTTAACTACAACCACATGGTCAAAAAACAAATCTACAATTGTTTATTCTCAAAGATTAATATCCTTCCAAAATATAAACCAAGTGTACCATATATATAAATTATATACATTTATGTATGTTAGTAGTATTTGGCCATTACATCGGACGTACCCCCAAGAAATACATATAATAAAATATTTTCATATTTGTGTAATGATTTCCCGGATTTACAGATCGTAAGTTTTCTGCAAATAAACAAGGAAAATAATTTGCAATAGGGGAAAAACAATGGAAGCCATTTTATTATATACCTATATCTATATACTTTTTTTTTTTTTTTGGAACAAGTATGGATATTTTTATTATCGTATGTGGCTTTGGGGAAATATATTTATATGCTGCAGTCAAGGAACTGACTGAGAAAAATGACGTGCAGTCAAGCGTCTAAAATAAATGTCCCTGGCTCGAAGCAGGCCAAAGGAAAATGAGGAAATAATGGTATATTCCCCCCTCTTTCTTCAACTCTTTATCCTTCTCCTCTCATTTGTAGAAAAAGAAAGTAAGGTAAGAAACATTCAGGATTAATTGAAGGATATTGTCAGGAACGGAGTCAAATACAGTCTTTTCCCATCGTCGATTTACTTAAATATATATTTATGTTAATACGTATGTAAACATGGGTAGAAAGAAGAAAAATTGGAAGTTGAATAGTCGATAATGACAAACTTTTATGAGACGTGATTGGTGTAAAGAAAAGGAGCGTGAATAATGATAATAAAGCATTTGATATTAATAAATATATCATTTTTGATAAAATAAATCACACACACACGTGTTCACTTCTCACGGTTCCAGCTGAATCATTGTGTTACAAAACAATAAATTCAAACATTAAACTGGTGATAGAGGGCTCAGAGTGATGAAACGGCCCTCGGAATGGTTCGAACTCTTGCTATAACATGACCCTTTGTTGTTGAGTGTTAACATTGGATCAGAGCAAAGAATTGCTTCCTTCAAACATTATGTGATTTTCATAAATGCTTTCAATTAATGCCACTTCCGATTTCTTTTAATTGAACTTCCGATAATAATGTTTTTGTTTGTCTTATCTAAAGCTAAATAGAGTATCCTCTGATAAACAAAACAAAGCAAAAAAATGAGTCATCAACTAAAAAAAGTTTGAGAGAAACTCTAATATCGTTATCTGAGCAAAATGTAAAATAACAAAAAAAGGCCTGTAACTCAGGCTTGTTTGATAAATTATTATTTTATTTTCAGAAGTATTATCAACCGAAAAGTTACGGATTCAAATTAGGCAGATAAATATTTTAATCGGTAATGAAAGATTAACCGTCATTATTCGCAGTTAATATATGAAAAAGGTTTGATTTTTTTAATATGATGTCTATTTCACAATTGTCTTTACTGAAAGCTTATAACACCAAAACACACAAAACATATTAGATTCAATAACAATAATAAGGATTGTGAGACAGATACCTTTTAATCTGGGCCCGTTGATACTCGCAACATGTAAAAAAAGATATGCTATTTACGATTAATAAAAAAGTCTGGTTTTCCAGGGTAATTAATTGATCATATCTCATTATGGATAGTCTGATTTAGACAAAAAGTATGTGTAGGCTCTATTGAAGCTCCTCCATTTCCAATTAATACATATATATTTTACGTAGGAACTCACAACGTAATATATTTCATGTGTAGTACACAGCCTAAGATGTTGATACTATTCTCTCCAAAATATCCAAGATACTCTGTAAAATTCACCAATTAGCTTTAAATGTATCAGTCATTGCAAAAAATATTGACTATACAAGTGAATATATATATATATATATATATATATAGGATTATATATAGTATATATATATACAATTAGATAATATATAATATTTTATATATATATCCTTCCATAAATATAGTAATACATACAAATTAAATATCCTTTGTTATTTACCCTTAGATAATTTGCATTTTTTTTAATTATATCTTCCCGTACAGTCAGTAAACAAAAATAAATCAATTGTGTGGGTTTATTACCCTCAAGTAAAAAATAATTTTTAGTAATTGTATTCTTCCCGTTCACATAAATTAATAGATTGTTGTTGCAATATAATATCTTATTGTGATAATTTTTTTTTTTTTTTTTTTTTTATACATTTATTTTTTGTTTTTTTAATGTAACTGTCGTAAGGTTTTGTTTTTTATCTCTTACTTTCTAGTGTATTGTTATTTTTTACACTGTATGGATTTTAGATCATAAATAAACATCATAATCCAAAAAAATAGTTTTAAGATACCTCACGTTATTCACAAAAACATATATATATATATATAAATATCAAAATCAAACGAGATTATAAGTATCAAAATGTTCATTTTTGGGGTATTTTCCATAAAAATTACTATTCCAAAACTTAAATTTTTTTCGTTGAATTTGAATGTACAAAAATAAAAACTGATTTGGAATCCTTGCAATCATACATTTTGCGGCAAATTGTTTGAAAATAACATTGAAATTAAGGACATAAGACGCGATGGAATGGCGGAAAAAAAAATACTACATAAGTTTACTAAATAACTTTTGGGCCCGTTGAGCGGACACTTCCCATTATTCGATTTGGTTCAAACTTCACAAGATGATCTCTATGCACTAAAGTAAAATCCTAGGGGGAGCCCGACTCTTAAATCCAATAAATTGGAAATAAGATCACCCCTATATATATATAATATATATCTATATATATATAAGCATCCTTGTATTCTATGTAACTTGATCGTTTAAAGACAAAAATAAATATTAATTATCCTTCAGGATTCAGTGGGCCAATCATCCTTTACCGTGTCCTTGTCATATCCAGGAATTATTTCCCTTTTAGCTCCCAGAGCTATTCTTTATGGCATGAGTCTAAGCTGAATGTGTTGTTGTTGTTTTCCTTCTTCTTTTTATTTCTTGGAGTATGATTGTTTCTAATAATGATAAAAAGTACTAGAAATAAGGGGGGGGGGGTAGAGAGAATCGATTTGGCAAGAGATACGAATGGATTTTTATTTATTTTATATATTTTTTAAAAAAAAGGAAAAAATACTGGAGAAGAGGCAAGACAGAGGGAATATAAAAAAATAATTTACGAGAGGATGTCATCATTGACTCCCAATCTATTTTTATATTTAGTTGTTAAAAAACAATTTAACAATCATAAAGTATTATTATTGACTTCCATCATCACAATAATCATTTTACCAATCGTAAAAATACATTTTCTCAAAAGATTACTTTCTTCCTCGTTAAAGACATAATTTACGGATTATATACATCATTTTTTAAAGAAATATATAGGAGTGCTATGATGTTCTGGCAAGGATATAGTTGCTATAATTTAAAAGTTTGAAATGCAAAGAATATATTTTTGTTATATGTCTATAAATTAAAATATTAAGACGTGTAATTAAAATGAAATATTCTTAATATTTATGAAACAGAGGAACAAAATAAAGATTTAAAAATGTATTTGTATACAATAGTTGTAGGGTTTCCACGGAGGACACACAAGATATGATATACATTATTTAACTATTTCATATATGAGTTGGGACCCGCCTAAACACATGAAGAAATATATATATATATAACCTATATATTGCAGTCACCTGTATAAAGCGGTCAATTTTCTGGGATTCCTTGAACCGACACTATAGACAAGTTTGACTGCGTATATAGAGGAGAAGGAGCACGTGAAGCTTCTGTGACGTCAGCGGCGAAGGAAGAACTGCCAGTGACGTCAGTATTGTAGATCGTATCCCAAAATCTAAAGTTCCTTGTTGCTTAACCATCTAGATATGGTCTGTTTGAACAATTGTGCGTCTAGAAAGGGACTATAACTCATGATAATAGCTATCTGTCATATAGTTCTATGTTATTGCATTCTTTTTTATTTAATAAACACTTTTCCGTTGCGGGCTATGATATTAGAGGAGGAGTTTAGACAGAAAACGCTCTTGGCGTTCTTACCGTTCCCGTTCTTGAGAGTACTCAGGCTTAGGGAGAAACTGCTATTATCATCCTCAATTTTGATTTTGTCAGTTTATTTACTTGATTTTTTCAAAATCCAAGTTAGTTTATGTGTGTGCTTTTTGGCCAGTTTTTATCCAACATATTACACAGTACATATTATATTTCAATGGTCAACTCCGCCTTCTGACTAAATATCTATAGGTCCCCACATTTTACATATCTACTACACTCGTTTAAATAGTTAATAAAATCAATTCAAGGATATATTCTTGGCATCTTCTGGAATTAATGAATTGAATGGGCATTTCAAATATTTAATCAATGATTGAGAAAGGAATTTAATCAATTTAAATACGTCATGGATCACAATTCATTGGTTATTATTCATGTAAGATAATGTTGAAGGTTAAAACAAAAAAAGTTTGACTCACATAGATTTTTAAATTATTTTTCATTGGATTTAGATTGAAACTTAACAATAGATTTAGCTATTTTACTAAAACATCTAATAAAATAATATAACATAGTTCGAGTTATTTTTTATGAATTTTTTTAGAAGTAATTATGATTGATTAATTATAAGGTTCTTCTCCTCTTCGACTCCTCAAGATAAAACTCATACTTTATGTCATGTTTTTTTCTCTTATTAGAATAAATTTTTATTCGTATTACATCATTCTATTATGATTACATCATAACATGGTTTTACCTATCGGTTTAACTCTTCATCATAAACTAAACATTGTGAATACATACTTAATTATAATATAATAATTAATGTTCAGTGAAATATTAGGATGAGGAAGATGAGACGACAACACGAACGTGTGAGCTTTACATATATTCTAAGTCAACTGATTATATCTACAAACAAAAAGGTTTGTGACCTATAGGAGGTTGAGTGTATAATACCTCATTCAGTTTATACATTTAATCTAAAGAAAAAAACCTTTTCATCACACCATCCCACACGGCTTCTTACCTGTGACAATGACGTGACCCGAGGAGCTGAACTGTGAGCGGCCCGTGACGATGTCTCGTATTTGGCATTTGTACTTCATGTGCCCGTCGGCAGAGGCTACGTCACGGATGTGCAGGTCCCAAGGGATGTGAGCAGGTATCTAAGGGATCAAAAGAAAGATCGATATAAGTTCATTCCATTTGTTTATTTTAGTCTCTCTCTCCTCACCTTCCCCCGGAATGAACCTCAACTGGAGCCTGGGACGAGAGGGAGTCCTCCTTCCACCAGCCAATCACGTTAACACGTGAGCTCATGGGCTCTGAGATAGAGCAGCGAAGAACGGCTACGTTTCCGCGAAGAACAAAGACGTTGTAGACTTGCACATTGTAGGGAAGGGAGAGAACTGGAATGAATGGATAAAGATTGATTTATATATTTATATCAAAAATGAATATAATACGTAATATTGAAATTCTAATTGCTTTCTTTATTAAGGCTACAATTTCTTTTGATCGATAATAATTAGTTTGATATAGCTGTCAAACCAAAAATGATGAACATTTTAAGCTACAGGCAATGTTTATTTGTATTTTTTTATATCAATTTACCTCAATTTAATATATTTAGTTATAAATTATATGTATTTCAGAACTGTAAGAAATGTTGATCTCATAAAACAGATTAATTTTCAAAATGTAAAAAACTGATAATTTAAAGAATTTAATTTGGATTTCACCTTCTTGAAAAATCCATGTTCGATGGACCCAACTAAATACTATAATGAAAATCCATGATTTGTATGGTTAAAAATTGAGGGCTTATCTAATGGTCCTCCTGAAATTCATTCAAATAAGCAACATTCTTTTTCTGAATGTAGACTATTTAAAGATATAAAAGTTATTTAAGAGTTGTTTTTATATTCTACAATATATAAGGTAATAAATCTTATTTGTCAGATCTTTAAATTTAATATACAATTTGCAAAAAAAATATTTGTTCAACTGCAAATATAATATTAAATTGAGTTTTGATCAATAATAGAATGCATCTTACTGGGTATTTTTTCTTGTGTTTGAGTTTAATTCATATCGCATTAGAGCCAACATAACCCCAATTTGAAAACTATTGTTACTTGTTTGTTTGTTTTCACTGTGTATATCATCAAAGAGACCTGATAGAAACCATTATTTAACCACAAAATATTTTTTTGGGATGACATACTTTTTTATCTGTTATAAAACCTTTTTCAAAATCTCATATTTTTCAATCTTGTGAAATTAAATAATATCTTCTATTTAACAACTTATGAATATAATATATTTTTCATAAAAGAGAAGAATGTAATATTTTCTTTTCTTTTTTATTATATGGGGCAGAAGGATAAAATCATTGACTACTTCATGATATTTATTTCGCATATCGTTTTTAAATATTTCTTTATAAAACCAAAAGTCTCAACTATCAGCTATTGGAATAAAAACAATAATGTGATCAATAGCTATAATTTAAATGTGTCTATGTCAAATATATCAAACGAATTGATAGGTTAACAAGATATGCTTTTTAAATTAATATTATGGTCTTGAATCGGGGTGCGTGATCTAGTTTATTTGAAAGTATTATATAATCGTTTCGTTCAAAAATATTTGAATAAAGAAGTTAAATTATTTTAAAATACTAAAGTAAATTCAAACAGTAAAAGTAAAAAAAAACAAGGATAGATAGGAGCTGTTGAGGCCAATTTTCCAGGCACTGCTTCTCTCAGCCAGACAGATCTGAGTTCTGGGAAATATTCTAAACTCTATTGCCGTCAGTGTCATGCGTTTATTTTTAAATATATAATTTTCAATATTAACATCTTTCAAGCATTTGTATAATATTATATATATTTACAAATGATAAAAGTAATGTATGTAATTTATGTTAAACAGATATTATATTATAAAATTGGATATTCACAAAAGCAGTCAACAAAATAGAGCTTAGGACAATCACCCCAAAACTACCATCCCCGGACTAGCACCCCCAGTGCCATTTACCCCCCATTACTATATTTTATCCCCTAAAGTCCACTTATGAAGTTAAATATGTTTTTTTTTTGTGACAAAATCGCATTATTCTTTGAAACCTATGTTTCTAATATCGGTCAAAAAAATATTTTTGTATTGTATCATTGTAAAAAAGACTTTAAACATAATTTGCAAGTTATAATGTAAGGAAACGAAAAGAATGAACTTTTTTGAATAGTATAAATGCCAATTAATCAAATAAAACATTTGATATGACCGATATTAGGAACATAGGTTTCATACAGTAATACAATTTAGTCATAAAGAAAACATAGTTAACTTCATAAGTGGACTTTAAGGAACAAAACAAATTAGTAACGAAGGTAAAAGCCCAGGGGGTGATCTCGGACAGTGCTGGTCCGGGGGATGGTAGTCATGTTACGACCAAAATACTACTGCTGCTACTAGCGACATCTATCAGTCAATTATGAAAAAGTTATCTATACGAAATCATTTTAACAAACTTTATCTATATATATTTATTTACAAATCCTAGCTGTGAATCCCTTAAGCATAGAAGAAAATGATTTCATGGCCTTTGCTATGTACTGTTTTATAGGGATTTATTTCTTTATATGTATGTACATACACTGTAGGGTTTTAAAAACTCTACGCTACTACTATTTTTTTCCTTTTCTTTACGTCTCATTTGATTACAATAAACTAAAATAGAGAGAATATGTGTGCTCCAAAAAAATAGTAAGAGGGAGGGGAAGAAATCTTCCACCAAATTGATTTCAAGAGGCTCCCTCTTCTTCTTCTTCTTCCCGACAGATGTCTCTCCCTACTCTTCTTTGCATTTAAAAATTTCACAAGTGGAGCATGCTTCCGTTGAGCAAATGAATAATGCCCCAGTCTATGTACATATATAGACTTCTAAGTGAAATAATAATAATAAAAGTATATAAAAAAACTTGGCAAACATTTTTAAGACTGATAATAATCAATGTGAGGGACTGAAGATCAGTACATGGTTGTTTTTTTTGTTTGCGTGTGTGTGTGTGTTTGGAAATGACAGAATGTAAATATACATGCTTGTTGTATAGAAGTGTAGACCTGACGGCGGCATAACATTTAGATAGCAAATATTAAGAGATTTTTATAGGCGCGGAAAAGTGATGACGAATGATATATTTTTATCATATATATGGAGTATAAAAGACATGTGCCAACATATGTTTCTGAGGGATAGATATAATATATAAAAGGTGTTTTACAACTGAAGGATGTTTATTTTATGTAGGACTTTTTAAGCTGATTCATTATAAAATGTTTTAATACTCTCGCGATGAACATAAGTAGTGCACGGATAAAATATCAAAGTTCTAGGGACACAAAGGTAAAAAAAACGCATCTTTATCGTATTGGTTTTTTTTAGGAATGTTGGATTTAGATCATTTTATTAAAGATGACATTCTGGTAGTTGTCTCTAGCTTCTTATAATTAATATTTTCCTATAGTGCTACTCCATTACTACTCTTTTTCTATGTCTTATCGTTTTTATGACAATTCGTTTATTTTCAGATATGATGAAATAAAGTAATCATACACCAATTTACTTTGAGTAAGAATAGTGGCTTTATCAAATATATATGTAGCATTATATGATATGAGGATTCATTTAAAAATATTCGACAATGACATGGATGGAGGCTCATGAAAAACACTGATTGTTTTTTTTTAGGATAACATTCTATCTTAAGAGATAAGAATGTTATCAGTGTGTAAGTTAATGCTTACACATCAACAGTTTTGAATGAAGTGATGTCTCTGCTATTGCCAGTAGTTAATAATAATAATTATTATTATCTATCCTTCCTCTCTTTTTCAGCCAATCACATTCAAGAAAACGAATCGAAAATTTCGACTTGGTGAATTTTAGTTGGATGAATTCCTACAGATATTTCAGCCATTTAAAGAAAATTGTGAAACAATATTTTTGCTTCTACAACCCACAGTTTAGATTTTTTTGCGTATACGGTTCGACAGAATTGCATTCCACTGGATATTAGTGAGCATTATAACATTAAAATTAGTCATTCGAACCTAGGATCTTATCAATGAGGTAGACCAAAAATGACCATCCCCTCTCGGAATTCGAACCTGCGCACCCAACATCGAGAGTTGAATACGCCTTAACACGCACGGCTATCGCACCCCCTTATTATTATTTTGTTTTAGTGTTATGTTTATGTTGTGTTATATTTTGTTTTTTTTATATATACATTATTAAGTATATATATTATGAAACTTGTTAACACTTTGATATGTTCTTATTGCAGCTAGATCTTTGGCAGGTAGTTTATTTTAAACTATAATGTATATTTATGTATTATTTTTATACACAATTCATCGCCTATTGCTTTGTATCCACAGTTACATTGAAATAAAGACCTTACAAAAATACAAAGTGTTTCTTAATATATAAAGAAACAAAGACAAATATTTTTGTTCTTAAAAAAAGAAAAAGATAAAATGGGTCCCAGAAGTGAAAGCTGCCTTACTATGAGCTTTCACTTCTTGCAGAACCTGGATTTGTCTCAAAAAATGTTTGCCATACATAGGGATGACCCAGTGTGTCGTCGTTAGGCGAAGGGATAGGATGGGTTGGTGGTTGTGGTCATGGTATTGAAAAAAAGAGGGACTCAAGAAAGGTTCAAGTAGGAACTTAAATATATCTCAAGTAGGGGTTCTTTTAAACGAAAAAAGGAATATAAAACGAGGGTTTCTTCTGGGTTATAATATTTTTTTGAAGAGGAATTTGAGTGGGATGTAAATTAAAATATTTATTAATTCAAATTATTTATATTGGTTGATAAAGTGTTCTATGAAGTCTATAAATTGAAAGATTTCTAGGAAATATTCCGAGAGACGATCTCATATTTTAGATTTTTATACTTACATACAATACGACTCTTCAAGCATTAAAATATGTTGTTGGTTTTAAATTGATTCCTTAGATAATAAATGTTAGTTCAGTAGACAGTTAGTTTAGCTATTTTAAAGTGTGTTATTTATTATTTTATTGTAAATGCCTTATTTGGACTGTATTATTTTATACACCAACGCCTATTTAAATCCACATGCATTTACACTAAATTCAATAACGACGTAAAATATAAAAAAATAGTATTTAAGGTTAATAAAGCTTCATAATCGAAGATTTTTATAGATAATTAATTGGGCTAGACGATATTCTATCACTTTTTGCAATATTGCAAAAGGTCAAGATCCTTTTGTCGCAAAATAAGTCACAAAAGTATGTCATTCACTCTTTTTCATTCAAAAAATGAGCAATCACCGTAAACTTGCTTTCAAAAATATTTCCTCCAAACACACAC
>CP045900.1:19637480-19658387 GCA_013387185.1 Caligus rogercresseyi | reverse complement strand
ATAACTTTTTGATATAAGCATAGACGAAAATAGATGGAATAAATGCGTGTATTAAGGTAATAATATTTCCAATATATTTCAAGGATAATTTGATTTTGTATAAAGAAAGCAATTCCCATTAATATGGTATAAAAAAGCTCAAAATATATAAATGAAGAGCAAATAAGTTTTAACAGGTGTGCTTTTAAAAAAACACCCTTATAAAGGAAAATTGAACCCATATGCGGTTATTATTCTAGAAGTAGAAAAATAACGCAAATAGCAACACATTTTAAAGCATTATTTGAGATGAGTTTAAGAAATTATTTTACCTAAAAGGTCATTAAATTTAATATTTAAATGCTGAAGATAAAAAAATATTATTCACTTAGAATTAAAGATGCTTTCATCTTTCATCGAGCACCATCCAATATATTTATATATTGCATTTATAAAACTATTGGATACGATCCAATACAATATTCATTAACACCTAAGTCTCACTTGTTGTATATCAATAGAAATACACTAGTAGTCTAAGCATCACACTGGCGCGGTCTTAGTACATCAATGGCGTAGCAGAAGACAAACCACACAGGGCAAGGCATAAGTCCAAACAAAAACATTTAACCAAATGCTCGAGTTGTCAAACTAAATTTTTTCTGTGTGCCAAAGCTTAATTAATTAATATTGTATTCAATAGGAAAAACAATCACAAATTTACAATTAAAGCAAACAACAAAGTTTATATTATTTTAACTATTATTACCTCCGCCGAAGGAGTATTGTTTTCACCGGCGTTGGTTTGGGTGGTGGTTTGTTTGTCAGCAGGGTAACTCAAAAAGTACGGAACAGATTCAGATGAAACTTTGTGGAGTGTTGGAAATGCCAAAAGAAACAAAGTGATTAAATTTTGGCATCTCTGAGTGCAGATTAAGAATGCAAAATGAGCTATATACTAATAATATTTCAAGTAGCCTACTCTGCCAATAGATGTCGCGGTGCTGTGAAGGTGCGGGAGCGTTTCCTCTCGGAATTTCCGTCGAGGGGAACCCTCCCCCGTCCCTCTACGCCGCCCCAGTCGTGAAAATCCGCCTCGGAAGGCTCATAAGGACCCCGTGACGGCGGAGGTTGCACTCTCTGTGTGTAATGCCTCTAGTTTATATATGAGAGACAGTAATGGTTCAAGAAACACTATAAAATAAAACTTTAAATTACTTTATTGTGAATTTTATTATACAAACAATATGTCAATTTTTGTTCGTTAAATTTAATTAACAATGCAAACTTTAAAAGCTTTAATAAGGCATCATATTTTCTTAAGAGTATGTTAGTGGAGTTCGTATGTATTTTAAAGAGTTAAAATGCACAGATATTCAGGTTGTTAATTAAACGGGGATATTTATTTTATCAGAAAGACTCCTACTCGATCCCCTAGACGAACTTTACAGAAAAAAAGGTATATTTTCCTAAAGACAACAGCCTTTTGGAAATGGGATCTGAAGCTCGGGACAAAAAAATATAAGAGGTAAAGGGTCTTCAAAAGAGCGAACTTCTTGGTTTTTTTCATCACTGAGAGAATAAACCCGTTTTCGGTATTTAGTCTATGAAGGCGGAAGATGCTAACTAATCAATAATAGAGTAAGGTTAAGTTATTGAGGAGAGAGAGATACATCAGTGCATATATCATAGCCGGCTGGGGCTATGACTACGTTAGGAAGTAACTAACCATGACCACGCTACTTCACCTCCTTCGTCACAGACGTTTGAAAAGCGTAAAATGTTATAAATGTACAAAATAAAGAAAGCATAGAACTCATATTTTAATCATTAGAGTGATAGAAAGGATACACTAAACCCTTTGGGTGTAAACGAAAACTTTAGAAAACTACAATAAATTGAATTGATATATGGTGTTGAGTTACGAAAAAAAGAAAAATCAGAACGCAGAAAAGGAATTCTTCATTTACTCACCCATGGACGAACTCGTGTGAACATCTGGTTCTACCTCGTATGATTTATACAAGAGAGCGTAGATAACCCATTCATTCACTTAGCGTATCCACTTGGAATATCGAGGGAGAGAAAAGATTGTTCACACGAGTCGGTCCATGGGTGAGTAAATGAAGAATTCCTTTTCTGCGTTCTTGATTTTTCTTGGCATATCGGTGTGGAACAGTATAAGGCTTTGGGTCGGCCAGACCCTTCACGCTGCCAGGACTGCAGCTAGGGCCATTGGACGCGCGTGGCACATAATCCATGCCATCTTTATTTTGTTTTATTTGTTCTTAGTTTTTTCTCTAAAACACATTTTACTATTTTTATTTAATTATTTTAAACTAGTACAAATGGAACTAATATGCCCAATGGCAAATATACTCGATTACACACACTATTTGACGAACTCATGTGAGCAATATCTCTCACCTCGGTGAGTGGAGCAGCTAATAAAAGAAATATATTTTCTCTTAGTTTTGTACTAAAATAACCTTGTAAACATATTAAATGAGCATTTGAATATCGTGAAATTTATTTTCAAAGTAAATATGTAAAACAAATATAAATGGTGTAATCTAATTTATTGATAGGTTTTATATAATAGCCAATATGTCATCGTCCTTCACAAGTGAAATGCCCAAGAATTTTTTACACTTAAGGACAGAATGATTAAAATCTTTCAAAATATATTCCATATCTAAAAAATAATAATAGTCGCTTAGCCCATTTAAAAAACATTAGTTATTGATATCTTAACCTACGCTATAAATAGTTTATAAAACATATATACACATGATAAAATAACGGTTACATTTAATTTTTCTGGACTTTTAAGTTAAGTATTAGGGTAAAAGAACCAATAAATCGACATTTTATATTTACATCACTCTTGATCAGTAAACTAGAAGAAACATGTTTATTTATGTTTTGTTTTACGCAACGGTTTAAAAGAGTCTTCATTTTATATTTACCTCCGCCGAAGGAGGTATTGTTTTCACTGGCGTTGGGTTGTTGGTTGGTTGGTTTGTTTGTCAGCAGGGTAACTCAAAAAGTACGGAACAGATTCAGATGAAACTTTGTGAAGTTGTTGGAAATGCCAAAAGAAACAAGTGATTAAATTTTGGCATCTCTGAGTGAGAATTAAGATGCAAAATGAGCTAATACTAATAAATATTTAAGTAGCCTACTCTGCCAATAGATGTCGCTGTGCTGTGAAATCGGGTGCCAGGAGCGTCTTCTCTCGGAATTTCCGTCGAGGGGAATCCTCCCCCGTCCCTCTACGCCGCCCCAGTCATGAAAAATCCGCCTCGGAAGGCTCATAAGGAACCCGTGACGGCGGAGGTTGCACTCTCTGAGTGTATATGCCTCCAGTTATATTTGTATTTAAGTATATTTTATTTGTTAAAATGTTTGGCTGTAGTACATATAAAAAAGCTTATTTTGACGAAAAAATAATAATATTTAAAGCTTGTAGAAAAATATAACTTGGCATTAAATCCAACTTCAATTATTCCTTCAACAACTCTATAACTACATATCATTCAAAATATTACCCATTTGATGGTATTCCAATATTAATATGTAATCTAATATATGAAAAAAGCTTTTTTTATGTCGTAACAATTCTTACAAAAAATGTCACATTGAAAGCCAAAGAGAAAACTCATTTATTGATTGTGGATACATTTTCTCACACTAATATAGTGTTTGGACAACACATAATACTTAATATAAAAGCAAATACAAATGAAATCAATATTTTTCTAACAAACGAAGGAAAAAAACTTGTTTTGATTGAAAAAAATAATATATATTTATTATAATCCACATGGAATTCATTTCCTATTGTATAAATGTTTGTGTTGAAATATATATGTATTTTGGCTCAAATTAATTTCAAGGAATGAAAGTATATTTGGGAGGCAAGACAAAGAAGATATGTACCTAAGGCAGAATAAATGTTCTTGGAGGAGTAGGATAAGAGTTTTTATAATTAATGTCCGTGAATAATTCAATAATTTATGAGACCAATTTTTTGGGTTGGATACATGATGTACATACATTTGTAAATGAAGGGATAATCCACTGGTGCATGCATATTCCATACATGGAGGTGCAAAGTCTTTGTTTGGGATATGACAGTATATCTGAATAGTTTGTTTTGTTTTGAAAAAAAAATGAAAAAAGCAAGTAAACATACTATTCTTCTTGGAGCTTTTAATCTTAAACTAAAAGGATCTATAATGTGTTCTTACGCAATTCCTACAATCTATCAGACATTTCTCCAGTCTTAAGCATATTTTAATCCAGAGGGAGGAAAACTGTTTGTCAACTATATACAAATAAACATTATGAGTATAAATAAGAAAGCAAAATTAAAAGGTCAATATGCTCTTAAGGTTTTATGTTATCTGGCACGATTTGTATGTATTTTCTTAGTAAATATTACACCTCTATTTTTTATATATTAATGCACAAATAAACTAAAGGCATATATACACTCAGAGAGTGCAAACCTCCGTCGTCACGGGGGTCTTATGAGTCTTTCGAGGCGGATTTTTCACGACTGGGGCGACGTAGAGGGCCGGGGAAGGGTTCCCCTCGACGGAAATTCCAAGAGGAAAGACGCTCCCGGCACCCGATTTCACAGCACAGCGACATCTATTGGCAGAGTAGGCTAACTTGAAATATTTATTAGTATTTAGCTCATTTTGCATCTTAAGTCTGCACTCAGAGATGCCAAAATTTAATCACTTTTTTTTTGGCATTCCAACAACTCCACAAAGTTTCATCCGAATCCGTTCCGTACTTTTTGAGTTATCCTGCTGACAAACAAACCAACCAACCAACAAACCAACGCCAGTGAAAACAATACCTCCTTCGGTGGAGGTAATAAAGTTAAAAGTTTTTTACCTTCATATTAAATGCAATAAATAGGTAGTTCGTCTTCTCAGTGGAAGCCTGGAAGACTTAGTTTTTAAGGACGGTGTTCAACTCCTGAGATGGGAAGGTCAATAATATAGAACAATCTCAAAGTAAAGATATTGTGTTTGATGAAACATTTTAGTAATATGTCCTGACAGATGCAACTCAATTTGGTCATATAGGCAAAGAGGAAAAAGTTCATTTGAAGTACTTAAGACCCTCGATAACAGGGCGCAGGGTTTTTTTCTGAGAGGGGAGGGTCAATTCTGATATACTTTATGAAAATATACAAGGATAAATAAATTTAGTCCTACACGGCTAATTTATATAAGTATGGATATGATTTCATTAAAGCGATTATATAAAAAGTCAGAATAATAATTCAATTAACTTATATATATTTTCAATTTTATGCAACATATATTTTTACCTATCGTTATTTGTCATTTTTGGTGCCTAAAAAAGGACAAAGATTTTTCTTTTCATTGGAAAATTTTCATTTCTACAAAAACGTCATTACTTTTTATCAGAATGGTGAGAACAAAAAAGAGGAGCGAGAGAGTATTTTGCTTCACTTCTCTCGCTTCTCTTTTTTCTTTCTCTTTCTATCCAGGTAACAGTGGTTACCAAGCGGTAATTGTATATTCTCATATTAAAAGATCAATTTTTTTGGGGAGACTACGTGCAAAAATGTATTTGCTTATTTCTCTTAAAGTATAGCAATTTTTAAAACACCAAACATATCAAATGAAAGCTTGGTAACCAGCTTTAATATTTGGTATACTAAATCATGTCAATTTAATAAGTGGAGAGTTATATGTACATTAAAAAACATATCTCGCGTACAAAATGACCCATATAATGGATTATAAATACGTCAGAGACAAAGTAAAATTTTGAGAGGATACCTTGACGCAAATCTAAGAAACACATTATTATTTATTTTTTTCATAATCGATTTCTTATAGGTCAATACAGGCTCTGAATCATATGATGTAAACTCAGATTGTACTGAATTCTGAATTGATAGAATGCAACCAAGGTCATTTTTGGATCTATCATGCAAAGTTTACTAAACTTAAAAATACTATTTTACCCTGAAGCGAACAAGTCATCTTCTACTGGCGAGTGAAGTTAATTGATACAAAAAAGATATGAAATATGCTAACATTACACACTCAATTTTTTCTTTGTTTTACAGAAAACTTTGTTTTAGTAAAAAACATCAGCAATATGTCTGGTAGTAAATTAGATTTCTTTTAAATTAATTAATATTATTAAAGTCTATAACGCCCACCATTTTTAAGAAATTTGCGGAAAACTATATTTTTACTAAATTTTTAAAACTTTGACCTCATTGCGCAACCCCGTAATGTGACCGATTTTATTCAAACATTGTGTGTCGTCTTCTTTTATCACCAAAAAAATGAAAATCCACAATATTTCTAACATTTCAAACATTTGAAAAATAAGAACAAGCCTAATATACATATATATATATATACGTTTAGGCATCAAAGTGTCATTCAATAGCTTGATATAAATTTATTTTTTGGCCTTATTTGAATAAAATTTTATTTATATCATTCGTTAGAAGGGTCGACAAAGTTATTTTGTAGTTTCCAAACTCTTGCAGGCAATGAAAAGTGACAAATAATTTAACAATTCCATTATATTCATTTATTATACGTATTTGAAGTATTTACATGGAATATGTATCAATGAAAATCAACCAACCTTTGAAACACAATAAATTGTATCATATATGCAGCAAATACTATTTAAGGTTTGAAATAAATTACCAATTAAAAAGTCATTTTTTTTTTCTATTTTTTTTAAAGTTTGAACTTGCAGTAATGATTTCTCACAGCCTTAACCTATAATATTAATGAAGATCTTTTTCTGTTTAGTACAAAACATTTGAATTATCCAAAAATATCTAACAATCAACCACTCCTTGGACTACAAAACAAAAATGACACAATTCTGACATTATAAGCATTAGAATCATTCAACACGTTCGTATTCAAAAAAAGTTATATGTCTCCCTAGCTCTATACTGAAAGAAATGTTTTTCATTATTTTTTTATTTTCTTTGAAAACGAAAAAGGATATATGTTGAAACATAAAATTATATTTGTCAAATTCTATTCATTTCATTTGTGATTTGAGTTTCTTTGAGCATAATAATTTATACACAGAAGGGAAAAATTTGTTATGTATCCCTTTTGAATTGCCTGAATTCACACGTAGGACTTTAATTTGTATTTTGTATATATATGCTGTTGACACGTAGTGCCCAGATAACTTTGTTGTTTTTTATTTAAAAACGTATATGTCGCAGCAGAGTTGGAGATCCAGTAGAATCGTCGACTCTCCTGATAGAGATTACGATCCTTTTTTCTTCTAGGAAAGATGACGACTGAAATATGGAGATAATATTTTACAAACTATTTATTTCATTTGAAATTTCTATTCCATATTTATGTGGAAATGATTTCATTTTTGTGTTAAAGAGGCAAATGTAACGCAATGTTTTACTAACAATTTGTCTGTATCACCGACATAAATAATAAAAATTGGATACTCATATGAGAAGAAATCAGATATGATAAAAATAGTTTGAAGAACATCGTCATTCCATCTCCATTTTTTAATTTTTAAGTCATCATCCCTCCTTTAAGAGATAAAACTCCTGATCTCTTCCTACAGAGTCGTTGATTCTTAGGATGTAGATCACGATTGTAGTCACTCCTAGAAGAGGATGCGATCGTGATCTATACCAGGAGAATGAAAGATTCTCCTGGTCTCTATCTCTACTGCAAAATATACATAGTTTAAGATAAAACTAAATATATTAATTTATATCAAATATTTTTTTGTGAAGATTCATAGAAGAAAAGCTATATGGCACAAGTTTAAGTATAGTGCCAATATATTATTTAAAAAATATGCATATTGCATAGTTTTTTGTAGATTATTTAAGCAAAATAAGTATTTTTGAATACTTTACAGTCAAAAGTCCATCAGTTTGTAAGGAAAGTTATTTGATTGGTTATTCGGTAATATACTTGACCAATAATATGAACTAAATACCTTCCCACTATCAAGTCAGAGGTCAAAACTATGGTTATGCTTAATGCTAATGGTATAATTGCACTCTATTGAAGGCCAAAATATATACTTTTGTTTTTATTTACTTTTATGTTTCGTAAAACAACAGTATGAATACCAAGTTTTCCTCATATACATATGACGTCAGAGGCTCATATAATGTATATTTATCAATGCTGATTTCATAGTAAACTCTATTTAAAGGAAAAATAAATAAATTTATTGAGCTAGCCAATTAATATGATACAAACTTGATATGAAGGAGATTATTATTATGATATTAAAGAGTTAATAACAAAGAAATAATAGTTACTTGAAAACTATATATAATCAATTGCTATAACTTCTCGTTATCTAAATTTAGCACAGTTGATGTAAAAATGAACAGAAGGAAAAATTTGTTGTGTAAAAGTTCCAAAAACATCAAGAATATTACTTAAGAATGACTGTGGAAAAGAAGGTCTATGAATAAACTTAGTTGACTAAGAAAGGAGGAGTCTTGTGTGCTTTGCGTCTCTTTTTCCTTCTAGAGATTTTATAGTTTTTATTGACACTTCCATACACATAATATATACTCATATACAGTAATATATAATCCACAACACATTCACCTTCTACCAAAAGAATGATTCCTCTTCAATATTATTTTTTACACATTAGATAGGAATCCTCATCCTTCCCTCGTCTTAAGAAACCATCATCATACCATCATCAAAAACCAACGCAACCATCCCAAAAAAAATGTTTTTATGACTAGTTATAATATCTTTTATGTATATCTATAGATATTCTTTACGTTTTGGCGAATTCCAAGAATTTGTTTTTCTCTCTCTTTCTCTCTCATTACTCGTCTCCCTTGTCATCATTTCATATCATCTAAGGTTTATCATTCTCGTTTCACGCATGCCAAGATTGACAAAACTATTATTATTATTATGTAAATATGTCGTTCTACCTTTCCCTTCACAGCATAATTGTTTTTCCTTTTCTTCTTCTCCTTCTTTGTAGGTATACCTTGATATACTTGCTGCTGACCAAAAGACTATAACCTCTTTCCAACACTTTCCAAAAACAATGTGTTTTTTTTTCTCCAACAAAAACTTAAACTATTGGTTTATTGCTTTTTTTTCTCTTCTTATATATCAAAAATTATAATATAAAAAAAAATAATAATGATGAAAAAACTTATGTAGGCTTTTTTTTGGCCTTGATGTAATGGATTTTTTATGATGATGTAAAGCCTCCAAGTTTAGATGCTCTCTCTACATCCTTCTTCTTCTTTTTTTGGTGGCTTGTATATCTTTGTCAGGGCAAAGATGTATTCAAATATTTTGTTTATGAGGTTCTCGATCAAACGCCTCGGTCTTTTTAGTGCGTATAGGTATACATATATGGAATGTCCAAGACTTGGGACCCAGATAGAGGCAGTTACAATTATTTTATAGAATAAGGATCATAATACATTCATTCATTTTTCCAAAAATGTTAATTTTGTTCGACTCGTTTCATTATCTTTAAAGATATTTAAGTTTTAGACAGTTGAATTTGGTGTCAAAGACCACGCACGCTTTTATTATCTTCAAAGATGTGCAAAATCTTCCTCTCCCCCCCAAAAAAACCCCAAAAAACTACACTCTCTATGCATTCTCTATTTAAACGGTGTTTGGCTCTACCCATGTCACATTTTAAGGTAACCTTCGGCAGCTTTTTAAACTTTTTAAAAGACTAAGCCTCCCTCCTTCTTCAAAACCATTACCTTGAATATACATTCTTTAGCCACTAGTCATCTTCATACTTTTTATCATCTTCTCTATAAATAGATGAATTAAACAATAAAAACTTATATATATATATATATATATCTGTGTGTGTAAATATAACGTGATTCGATAAAACGAAAAAAGGTAACAAAAATAAGAATCAGTAAGCAAAAGAAATAATGCACAACTGCACTTGGGATGTTGAATGTAAACATCAATTCAGGGATAAGAATATCATCCACAAGAAGACACTCTCATAAACTTCGGTCCATTTTATTTACAACTCTGGGACTTAAGTCTTCCAACATCATTATAGAATAAAATAAAGCAACTCTTCATGCTGAATGAAGAACGCATTTTGATCTTTTGTCATCATATTTGACGAAATAGTGAATCGTCTGACTATTAGACATATGAAAGGTATGCAAATTGAAAATTCAACTTGATTTTTTTAGTTTGATAGAACTACCATTAAGTTACCATTGATATCTATTATTTAGCCACTGACCATCATCACATTCTGTGTCCTAGGGATTTCCGTTTCCCTGTACAAATAGATCTAATGAATGAAAAACCCACTCCAGGGGTCCAACTATCCTTTTTCCCCCCCTTCTTATCATATAAAGCCTTCCATTCTTCCCTCATTTGCTTCAGGCTGTGATGCTTACGAAATATGTAAGTAAGTATATATACTCACGACATATATTATTATTATTATGGAAATAACATAAATTATTAGTATGATATTGTAATGAGAGAAGAGGGACTCATTTTCTCCTTACTACTACTACTATCTAAAAACTATCATAGTGTAGATAGACCCCTTTTGTAGATTATAGACACCGCATAACAAACGAACACGGTTGCCTCTGGTAGCCCCATGCATAAAAAAACATATACCTATCAAATGCCCTAAAGTCCCTCTTTAGGCCCTTCTTGACAATTTCTTTTTAATTCATGCATGTATTAAGAATATTGTATTTAAAAAAACTTTTTCTTCTTTTCCTTCGCCTGATAGGCTCTTTTATTCTTCTTTTCTTTTCCTATTGGTCCTTTGAGGCGGCTGCCATATTTCAAAATGATGTAAGATTTTTTCTTTGAGGCTATTTTAAATGTGTATATATATATATATTCATGATGGGCATATTTTTTAAAGCCTCATTGTAGGATGTATATATATATTTCGAATGAAATGTATTGTGACTAAATGACTTCAAAATCTAAAGGATCTTAATGAATACTCTCTGGAGTCTGCCTTTGTTATGGCAATAGGAGGGGGGGAGGAAATAAATAAACACAATTACAGAGATTAGTTTCTTTCCTTTTCTTCTTCTTTCTAAGGATTATTTGTCTCCATTTGTTATTTCTGTGTGTTGCTTTTTTGGGTGACTTACTTCTTTTTGTTTATTAGGGACTACCAAAATGTTTTCTTAATTGCTTATCATCATGTGTAGTCTTTTGTGTATGGGAATATGTCTAAGGGGAGGAAGTAACAGATGAGATTTGGATGTATAGTGATTTAAAGAGTTACTTTGTGAGGTTTCACTCATATAATACTTTGGAGAAATAGATAAATTCACAAAAAATATCTAGGAACTACACCGATGTTCATGAAATTGTGTTGGGATTACTAAAGTATCAAAAATCATATTAATGATTGTGGAGGTCTTTTTGGACAGATTTTTTGGAATATTATTGATATTTTCAGATAACATCACATTCAATTAATTCCAACGTTATTGTTTGCTTATTCTATTCTTTTTTAAATATTTATGATAGACTTGAGTCTTTCTGGATGTGAATACTTATAACATAAATTACATAAATAGATACTTTCACTATATTTAATCAATTTAGGATATTAGTAATTATTTATATTTTGAAAAATATAAATAAAACACTATTATTAAAGAAGAAAAAAAGGAAACCATAAATCAGAAGTTGAATGCGTGCACCAATCATCAACGACAAATACAAAAGGTTCCCCATATCATTTAGATGGACCCTCATACGTCAATCTTATAAATTAGTATTGTTGGAAATATGGCTCTAGAAGTGTCTTTGGAATAAAGACAATGAAAACTAGAGGCATACTATACACTCAGATAGTGTAAACCTCCGCCGTCACGGGGTCCTTATGAGCCTTCCGAGGCGGATTTTTCACGACTGGTGCGACGTAGAGGGAAGGGGGAGGGTTCCCCTCGACGGAAACTCCGAGAGGAAGACGCTCCCGGCACCTTGATTTCACAGCATAGCGACATCTATTGGCAGAGTAGGCTAACTTGAAATATTTATTAGTATTTAGCTCATTTTGCATCTTAATTCTGCACTCAGAGATGCCAAAATTTAATTACTTGTTCCTTTTGGCATTTCAAAACTCCACCAGATTTCATCCGAATCCGTTCCGTATTTTTTGAGTTATCCTGCTGACAAACCAACCAACCAACAAACCAACGCCAGAGAAAAACAATACCTCCTTCGGCGGAGGTAACAATGGTATTGTGAGGAACCAACAAAACTGACAGGTTATAATTTAGCTCCGAAATGGATTGTTGTATCATTAACATATCTACCTAGGTTAATTGATAGCTATTGATAGTCCATGAGTTTAAAAAAATGGATACTGAGAATCAATTGAGAGTGCACAATAAATGTAAGTAACATCGTGTATATGCATAATATACATAGATATTTTAGAAAAATCTAGGGTAGATTTTTGGGACTCTCGAAGCACGAAAGACTTCCCCGTCTTGTACAGCCTTAATCACGTATAAAGATCCTGGATTAAAGAAATGTGTTGGAATGTTCCCTAAACGCCTTTAAAGTATAATTCTTAGCTTACAATACATTGAATGGGTATTGTTCTGTACTTTTTTAAAGCCTATTTTATTAAGATTTTCAATGGTATATAATTATTACTGATCACTATTTTATTATTATTTTATATATCGAAAGATGTGTTCTCTTATTCGGTCCCTGAATGTCGAGCATTATAAGTCGAATTCTAACTTATTTGTAGGTTTATATTTATTATAACAACAACTCTCTACTGGAGCAATCTAAGTACTTACCAAATTTCCAGGCATCTAATGGGTTTAGCCAAAGCAACCCATTATCTTTAGAGCTCTTTGTTAAGTTTTAAATGATCTCTCTAAGCACATCATTACTTCAAAACCTTTTTAATATACTATAATTGAACCACTGTAGGAATAAGTAATCTCTGCAGAAATGATAACTATTTAATGAATACTGTTTCAATGCTGACTTTTTTGATATTACTATCAATGCTAAAAGACTAGGTATTCAACAACAAATATCTCTTTAATAAATTTATATAAAAAACAATCGTATTTCCTCTTCATCCCAATATCCATGTCAAGGATATATTTCCATTCTGCTAATATTGCTATCTAAAAGCCTAAGGTTTGATGTTCTCATGGTTTGGTTTTTATGGTTCTAGAAATTTTTGCACCTGGTTAATTGGCACTGGAACTTCGCCCCTGCATTGTTCGCCACGGGAGTCTTTGCCACAGGACTGTTTCCCGCATGGAAGCCTTGCCCTACAATTGAATGGCCCGTCCGAGATTACAATCCAATGATGTCTAAATAAGTAGGTGTGTTTGAGTGAACAATGAAATTAGGTATCTGACTAGAGAATGGAAAAAAAAAAACATATGAAAATAGCCACTAACGTCGTACGATTATTTCAACAAAAAAAGGACGTCAGTGAATGTTCGAATTCCTTTCTTTTCTCCATCATGCTCTAATATCACATTATATTAAACTATAAAAATATTATAATAAATTTAAGGATTATATAATATAAACTATTTGTGATTTCTCTGAAGTTTAATCAAACTATTTCATATCTCAAACCAGCACGAGGTGTGATTATTTAAAAAAAATTGGGTCAACTGCCAAGTTTTGCCGCCGCATTACTAAAATCTCATAATGATGCGGCGACTTAACTTCAAAATACTTGTATGAGCAATCATGCATAATGACCTTAGGTCTGTAAACAGGGAGTAAGAGAAATAATATATTTGAATTTTTTATATATTTAAAATAACTTGTTTCGTTTTATGTAATGTTACAGCAAACCTTACAGCTTGATGTGGACCTCAATGACAGCGATTGTATTATCGGTGCAGACCTACTTGTTTTTTAATGCGTGTGCGTGGCGAAACCTCATATACATCTACAAAGCAATTATGAATAATAATAATAATAGAGGCAAATACACGGAGAGTGTGTACCTACGCCGATCCACCAACATTCTTCATTCAAACATTCTCCCTTTCACACGCCCGTTTTCTATCTCTAATCATTTTTCCTCTCTGTTAGCTCTTTTTGCATATTAAAAAGCACTCAAGAGACGGGAAGAGGAAGAAGTCTTAAGCTACGTCACTGGGTTAACATAGTTCCTGAGCGAGATATGAACAATAATACGTCATGAATATTTTTAGCGTTTGTTCTTGCTACTCCCTGAATAGAGACCCCCTTTCATTAGTATTTTGCTCATTTGCATATTAAAAAAGCACTTAGAAATGCCAAAATTTAATCACTTGTTCCTTTGGCTTTTCCAACAATCCACAAAGTTTCATTCGAATCCGTTCCGTACTTTTTGAGTTATCCTTCTGACAACAAACCAACAAACGCCAGTGAAAACAATACCGCTTCGGCGGACGTTGGTAACAATGAAATTGGGTCTCTATTCAAGAGTCAGGAATCCAAATTAACGAATGAAAAGAAAGATCCCTTGACGTCATACTCTTAATTCATTTAATCAGGCCAACCCCCTTGCTCTTCCCGCCATCCTCTTAATATTAACATTATCGCATACACCCACACACACCCACACACACATATGATATATATATATATTATATATATATATAGTCTATAGTATATATATATATGCTATATATATATATATATATATATAATCTTAATATTTATATATATATATATATATATATATATATACGTATATTATATATTCTATCCAGTGCCCACGACAATTGGTCAAGTCAAGGGTGATCTAAGGGAGGCCATCCATGTCCATGTGGAAAGCAATTGGCTGAAGATGAGTCCCTGCAGGGCGGACTAAAATATTCATTTCCATGTCCTATCTTGGAAAATGTAACATTATGGAGGGTTTCTATGACCCTAATTGTATCAATAGCTAATGGCCACATTAGCCTAAATAGACATCTTCACGAATTGAAGGTCGGAAAACTCCAACGTGTCGTCTCTGCAAGGAGGGAAAATGAAACTCCAATTCATCTAATCTACGATTGTCACAGACACAGATTGGAATGAACGAACATGCATCGGAAACCAGAGAGAGGAAGAAGACGCTGGAGTAATTTCTTTAAATATTTATAGTTATTTGTCCAAATTTAATTTGTTTAGAAATAAAATTATAGTTATTAGACAGTTCACGACCAGCTGATACTGGATTAGTTCCGGTGTGGTGGGACTGATCTAGGAACAAACAAACATGAATATGTATATATATATATTATTATAACTCTAAGTAAGGGTTCCCTGTTCCGTACATATTCATATTTATAACGTCATATAGTCATGTAAGTTAGTTCTCTTTTATGTAGTAAAGGCATTCAAATTTTTAAAAAAATCATCTCATTCTTATTCAGGCATTGATTATATTTTTTTATGTTCTTAGAAAGATGTTTTTTGTTTGGTTCTCTGTGGAGGGGGGGGGGGGAGAAAGTGGAGGATCTCATGCGTGAAACAATAAGAATAAAGTTTTTTAAGACAGTACTTTTTTATTCTCTTTTACTTGCTCAAAATAAGAAAAAAAGGAAAGAGAAAACAAAAAGGGAATAGAAAATATATAAGGAAAACACCTCCTAGAAAGAGGGAAAAACAGTTTATGTACTAAAATGGCTAATTGATCAATGGCTTCTTGACTATTATATATTATCCGTTGTAGTATCCCAAGAAACAATGCAAGCTTTCTTTACAATCTTCATAGAGGAAAATGAAGTAACATTAGTCCTCACTTACTTTTTAAACTAAAACACTCTTAATCTTGCTTCCATCTAATATCCGAATTGTTCTAAAATACTTTTACTTAAAACTCTATTATCCAATATTAACTGTCTTATAAGGCGCCACCTAAAACATATGCAAAACATAGTATTCGTGAAAATTAATATAAATACACAACATCCAATAACTTTTGTTTATTAAGTTTCGGCCAAATAATTTAAATTTGCCATGAATAAAATAATGGATTATTCATATGTGGCCGAAAGAACTAGTGATGATGCATAATAAGGCCCACTGGTATCAGGTATATTAAAAAACAAGGCATGTTTTACATTGCCCATAGAGTTGACTTTTTGCTTGATGATATTTTTTAGTGAGGTCACAAAGTCTAGCCGGAAGAATAACACTTGATTGTTATTCTTCTCGCTCACAACATCAAAAATATATTGTTACAATTTTTTTTGGATGAATTGACAGATAATAATAGATTATCACTTTTCACTATCCATGAAAGTTTGAGATAAACATATTTTGTACTTTACTACTTGGAATGGATATTCAATTATCATAATTGTGAATCTAGATTCCCAGTACGAGAATGAGGTTAACTTTTGGACTTCAATATGACAAATTTATCAGAGCTGGAATCATGGCGTATACATATATCAAATTGCGTACTAGTTTTAAGCTATTTACCGTGTTAATTGAACTTTCCTTTATGAAATTATTAATTTGGTTTCTGGGAAAAAATGAAATTAGGGTGAGATATAAATATCACTGAATTCATCTCCTCATAAGATTGCTTTCCATTTCCCCAAAGCAGAGACGGGGACTCACACAATAATGTCGACTAAATGTGGCCTGAATCTTATATATTTACTTATCAACGACTCCGACCTTGTCTGTTCCTGAGAGGCAACGAACAATAATATTTGTAGATAATCACTATTTTGAGTGTCAAAACCCAATTAATTAATTACTGGATGCACAATAAACATAATAAAAAGAGAAGATCAATGTCCAGGTCAACAGCTGATGAAACAAAGAGGAAAAGGATAGAGTTAGTAGTACTATCTTCCTGAGCAGAAAAAGTCTAAAAACCACGTATTACGAATAGAAAAGGGAGAAAATATCCAGTGACGTCATTCTCAGATACTACTTTATTGAAAAAAACATAGGTAAAAATCTTATTATGTAAAAGTAAAGGGCAGTCTAAGTCTATTCTAATGACTATAACAATTAGAAGAAATGCCAAATGTCATAACGTCATATTTAGGTCTCCTTTTTTTGTTGAAAGATAATATGGAATGACGTCACAGTTCATTTATTGCTGGTGATTCGCCTTTTTTTCTATTACCCAGGACAATTGAATTTTTTAATTTATATAACTTTTTAGGTGGTCTGAATTTTTCTTATCTGTTTGAGTATGCAGATATTATATGGTCGGTGAGTCCAATAAAAGGAAAATAGGAACCGAACTCCCTAATAGTTACAAAATTGAATATAATCAAGGATCCATTTCCTCTTTGCTTTGCTTTTTTTTGTTTTGTATATATTTTTATGAACTGTGAATAAAAAAGGATATATCAAATAACTAATCGTTTTATATATTTGATTAAAGGTGCGTATCTTGTTTATTGTTGTGTATGCGTTAACCCACCAAAAATAGCCTCAATAATATTGATTATTCACGAGACGATGCTTTCGCTTAAGGTCAGCTAATTATCAAACTATATATGCATTAAAAACACCTCTATTGATCTGGCCATCATAACGGAGACAGAGCTCACACCTGAGGCTGTTAGCATCTTTAGCATTGATGGCTACACTTCTTACACACCCAATGTCCTTCCTGGCGAAAAGGTACGTGTTATTGTTCTCATCATTCCATCCTAGCAATTGGTGCTGATGCAAGCTAAGAAGGATATCATGTCTACGCCTGCCCAGTCGGGTCTGGATTGAGCTCATCAACCAAAACTAGTGTGTTGGGGTATGTATAGGCAGTTATCGTCCTCCGATACTAAGGCCCGTGGCATCTCATGGAGTAGGAACAGCTTGCCAACCTCACCGCTCAAATTTCTGCAGCTGCTAATCCTGTGCTCAATCATTGAATGGCGATTTCAATCTCGATATGCACAGACTAGTGGATAAATCCTATACGCGGGCCACTCCTCCATTCTTTAATTGAGCTACAGAGTCTTCTGGTCTCCTTATGCAACTACCCAGCCACTTGGAAGTCCGATAGTCTCTCCAACGGAGTTCACCGCACCTCCTGCCTCGACACGTCTATCACTCTGGGTTAGGATAGACGTAAATGTTTTGGGTTACTGTAGTTTTGATCACCGCCCTGTGGTCACTTTCATCGATACAACGAAAACCAAAACTTCCGTATGGAGATTAAGATACGGAACTTTTAAGGCCCTTCGAATCCCCGAACTGGAGCAGCCCTGAACATGTGGCCATGTGAAACATATATACCATCAAGGACCCAATCAAGGCATTAGAGTTCTGGAGAAGGGTATCACCGCTGCCATGGATGTTGCCACTCCGATTAAAACAATTAAGGTCCGCCGAAGTCGAGATCGTTATCTGGCAAAAGATACACTGGACCTCATGAACGCACGGGACCGTGCCTCTGGAGACGAGTCCCACCGCCTGCGTAATCGGGTATCTTCGCTTGTCAAGCGCGATCACCTCAAGTCAAACCTCGCCAAGAGGCACCCTGCGAAAAATAAGCTGAAGATACTCTGGGATCTGGCGAACAACATACTTGGCAAGTCCCAGGCCTCTCTCCCCGCCTCACTGAATGTAAAGGGTACTGCTACTGTGGGTAATTCCGGTGCCGCTGATACCATGAATCAGTTTTATATTGATAAATTGACCAATTACTGCGGGTCTTGAGGGTCTCTCGCCCCCGATGTCCGACTGGCTGAAAAGACAGATTCGTTCCACTTCCCTTTTGCAAATGCTGGCAGGATAGCTAAGATTATTGCTTTATTGAAGGCCACGGAGCCCATGGGGGTGGATGGCATTCCAGTATCATCCTCAAAAAAGGGTTCTAATATCTAAGCTTCTCCTATTTCGCATGTAGTTAATGTATCCCTTTCCTCTGGCATCTTTCCCCATCGCTTTCAGACTGGCATTGTCGTCCCAGTTTTCAAAGGTAAAGGGAAGCGTCCACTGAATCCAGCCTCTTACACCTGTCCCTCTCTATCCTTCCAGCCATATCTGGTTTCGAGACATGGTCAAGAAAGATCTAGAACAGCACCTGGCTAAGTTGAACGCACTACCCACTACCACCTTCGGCCTTCGGCAAGGGAGGTCCACAAACGCGGCACTTGCCTCAGCGCATGCGCAGGGGCTTCGTGGGAAGCAGGATGGAAAGGTTGTTTGTATTTGTTTGATATGATGCACTCAATATGTGACTCCATTATATAAAGTATTCGACGCTCTACGTCATATATTATTATGTATTTATTGTACAGTTCCTCCTCGCCTCAGTGAAATATAGAGATTAATATTTAGGTCTTGGTTCTACAAATCATTAAGGATCATCATCATCCTTTCATACATGGCGCAGTCGGTATCGAACTAGTAGACTCCTGATGAAATCCTGCAAGACAGTGGCCAAGCTGGCCACCCGACGTAGAGACCAACTCCGTCGGCAGTGCGATGGGCTAGTGGAGGAGCTAAAGACCGCATCATCAGGCTCGAGGCGGCCGTCCCTCCCACGGAGGAAGATGTGGACATAGCCACCGCATTCTCGGAAGAATTGGGGAAGAGACTGGATCGGCTCGAGGAGGCAGTCCTGGAGTGCCAGGCCTTCGAGGATGACGAAGAAGACGCGAAGACGACTCCTTCGATCACGTGAACGGCCTGAGACCGAGACAATCTCTGTCACATCACGGCTGGCAGGACTCAGAGGAGGGCTCGAGACGCAGCTCTACAAAACAACGCCCCGCGCCCCGCAGACCGCTACCCCCGCCTCAAAGGCGTTCAACTTTTCCGCCCTCTCCGAGGTCGACCAGGATATCTCCCTCCGAGGATTCAAGGAGTGGAGGAAGAAATGGGAGAGCAACGGAAAAGTCTTCAACCTCACGTCATTCAGTAGAGACATCCAGGTGCACTCTTTACTGACGGCAATTGGAGCTCACGCAGGAGGATCATCGTGACTCACTACGCGATGGATCTCGAGGACGAAGGCACAACCGTGACCCTCATACTGGACAACCTGCAGGCCTACTACCGTCACAGCGAAATTTGACGTAGACAGGGTCAATTTTGTCCAGAGAAACAGGGGCCCCACGAGACCTTTGACCAGTTCCGCTTCGCACTCGCAGACATGGCAGATGACGCAGAGCTCTGCCAAACGTGCCGCGAAGAACAGATTGTCACGAGAATAATCGCTGGAACCACCGACGAGAAGGCTAGGTGCGACCTTCTCAAGGAGAGAGAGTTCCCCACACTCGAGAGGGCCGTCACAGTGTGTCTCGCCAGTGAGGTGGCCTCCATCACCAGGCAACGCTATCCGGATCAACCATCAATAAAGTCTCACTTCACAGGCAAGGCAAGAAAAGCCAAGACCCGAAATAGGAGACAAGCCACAAGCAGGAGACCCCAAAGGAGGCGACGCGTGCCAGTATTGCGGTGGGAGGACTCATAAGCGCGAGGAGTGCCCTGCCTATGGAGTAACTGCAGTAGCTGCGGTAAAGCGAACCATTTTGCTCGGTCTGCAGAACCGGCAAAAACACAATAGAGGAACGGCTAATTCCATAGTTTCCTCGGTCTTCTGCGGCAGGATTATCGCAGATGGATCCCTTTTGTGCGCTCAAGACGATATCCCTTCAATTCCAGGATAGTACGCGACTAGAGATGCTTCCGGACAGCGGATCTGGAGCCAACCTGATGTCCACGCGTGACTACAGGCGGCTCGGCTATCACGAGGGAATCTCGTGCACACGGGAGACGCAATTTACGCGGCCAACACCTGGGAATAACTCCCTAGGGAGACACGCATTTAAGGTCAATCTCATGGCATATCACCACGCCTTATTCCTCATCACGGACGAGTATAAGGGACGCTTATCAATCGCGATACGTGCCAGGTGCTGCG
>CP045900.1:19588346-19637380 GCA_013387185.1 Caligus rogercresseyi | reverse complement strand
GCTGTCGCTTCCTCTCAAAGTTGAATGCTTATTTAGCTAGATGCCCTACGTTTAATCAACTAATTCAATGATTCGATGTCTCTCTATTGGGTCACCAAATAAAGATTCATTGATCGTTTAATATTCGACTGTAAAGGAGGGAGTATGAATCATTTCTGAGAGGGTCAAGATATGATTTACCTCCTCCGTGACTGACCTGCGCCTTTTTTGTATCTTCATTGAATATTTGATTATAAAAAGACTTTAATCTCAATAAAATGAATCTTATAGAAGAAAAGCAACAATAATATAATTAATTCTGACATCATGCTGAATAAATATTAAATTTACAAGTACTTTATTTATATCAATAAATAACATTTCCTAAATATATATGTTTTGGGTCCTTTGGAAGTTTTTTTTATTTTTTCTACAAGAGGCCTTAAAAAATTTTTGAATTAAAGGACTACGGAACAGTGTATTAAGCCTGTCAGATGTTGAATCAAAGTTTTATATTTAATGATAATTTAGTATTTACGCTACTAGGATCTGAGCAAGATTTCCTTCTACGAGCACGAGTCATCCGGCGTGTTTTTCTTTTATGGATAAATAAATGCAATGCTCCGGTTTTTGGTTCTCCTTTTTGATATTCATTGTTTTGGTTACCTTTATATTGTGTTTTATCCACAGATATAAAAAGATATAGAGAGCTTATTCCTTTCAGATGTACCTGAGTGTCCAATATAACAAATTAATTTGTACTACGTCATCGTAAGCTGAGCATAGAGATAGAATCTATCTCTATGATCAGCTTACGATGACGTAGTACAATTTTTGTGTTATATTGGACACAGAATACAGCTGAACGATGTTTCTCTCCTGTTGAAGGGAATCAGCTCTCTATATCTTTATATCTCTATGGTGTATCATAAAATGTTTTTGCTCGATTAGATGAATAAAGTTGGTCTTCGGTACAAAAAAAATCACCCTACGAGCGCGAGTCATCCGGCGTGTTTTTCGTTCATGGATAATAAATGCAATACTCCAGTTTTTGGTTACTCTTTTCATTGTTTGGATAGTTTACTCATGCTATAAGGTATTTAGGCAAGGAAGTATGTATATCAATATGAATAAATACCACCCACACCGTGTAGTATATATATTTCCTTTATACCCGATTTTGGATCCTTATTTATAAGTGACTTGTAGGTGAATAGGGAGAAAAAGTAAAAAGCGCCTACAACTTGCTTTCTAAATACCTTCAAGCACCCCCAACTGACTGCGTATACCATTAATCACAGTCGACTCATTCAACGCGAACAATGACTTACATAGTCCTCAGGTTTATAAATTCCTTTTACATACTATATATTAAGAATGTGGTAAGCGAAGAAGAGGCAAAACTCGTTCAAAATGCAGAGAATAGAGCTTTTACCTACCATAACGTATTTTGAAGCAAATGTGTTTTTTTGTTTGACATGCTAAATCAACTCCGTAAAATACCTTAGTCTTAGAAGCATATCCTTAAAATATAAAACATAAATCCTGATACAATGAATATGTTTTCAGGTGTTTTTTAAACATAGGTTCAAATAACTATAATTTAGAAGGATTTATGTGTCAGTATAATAGTGTAAAAAGAAATGACAAGGATATTATAGTTTCTTGAGGGTTAAATCTAACGTCAATCTACTCTAAAGTTTTTGTCAATCATGTCTTTGGCAGTTTGGGAAGTTCAAAAAAAACATTATTAGGGCCTTTTATTCTACAATTCACAATTATGTCGCTTTGGGGTGTCAAATCCACCTCCGATGCAGCATCAAGCTCAGGATCTTAGAATAGTTATGTCATAGGATTTCAAAATAAGTAATTTTGATTTTGGGTTCCAAATGTCACAATTATAACATTCGGTTATTGATTTTAAAACTTAGCACAGGAAGTTCAATTTAATTTATGTGACTCTAAGGTGCTTTGCTCAGCATTACAGTTAACATTAACCCATATAGGCCAAATGCTGATTTTTTAAAGTCAAAACTTAATAGCCTAGATTTATCTAAATTAAAAGTGTTTGTTAAGGAAATAAATACAGAATATTTTTTCGGAATTTAACCAAGAAAAATAAAGGTAAGGATTATACTAAAAAACTTCATATTTTCCTATGTCATTTTGTTGAAATGAGGCTTCCTGAATTTAATAAATAGTAAACCGTTTGTAATGCTTTTGGTCTTCAGAATTAGAAGGCTACGATTGTTTTCTAAAACAATCAAAGTTCTCAAAGGAAGTCGGTAAATTTCTTCCAATTTCGAATTTTGTTCTCCTATTCTCGTCACATAGCAAACAGTAAAATATAAAAGTCGTTTTAAATAAGTTTGATTAACGTCCAATGACAAACTCAAATAGAGAAACACATCGGTCTTAACGGATTACTTGTTGATACATACATCGTCTTTGTTTTGCTTCTTTTTTTCGATTCCCGGCTGGTTCAAAAACAAAACATATGCTCTGGTTATTAAGTAAATTAATCACGAAAGTTAATTTACTAAGTGTGCCGAATAATATTAATGTATAATATAGTTAATCCATATATCTCTACTAAGTCATATCATGAGCAGGCTTGGGTACCGTTCTGTGTTCATTTACTTCTTTAGCAGAACGTTCAATGTTCAATTTTTCCAAAGTTGTACGTTTACCTAACAAATTAGATTTTTCTCAGATTGGGGATGAGGGATGACCAGGGAAAGAAGTGATAAGAGGTCCTCAGATTTAGCCTGTACATATGATTAGTTATACAATGCTTCAATGGCGAAATAATTGATACTCCAACACCCCGTTATGTTGCAAGCAGAACCCGAGGGCCCAGTTTAAATAAAATAAAATTTCAATGGCGTCTTTCCATTGGAGTTTGAGATCTTATTTTGTGGCTGGTCGAACATTAAAAAAGCATAACATTGCATTGGAGGTGTTTCTACATCTACCAACAGAGGTTTGATACATATCTTCCAATTTTGAATTTTGTTCTCCTATTCATTGATCGGATAATTTACTCATGCTTTTTGAAAAATATTACTGTCGATGGAAATGAAACTCTTAAATGGTCGGCCTTTTACAATAATCAAAACAAACAAATCTAAAAGCTACATATTTCAATATTCCATTCATTTGAACGATTTAAAAATGAATTATTTCAAAATAAATGGTAGATTTTCGTCATATAGTAAACAGTAAATAGAAAGTCGCCAGTGAATAATTTCGAATAACGTCCAATGACACATTCAAATAGATAAATGTATCGTTCTTAACAGATTATTTGTTGTCACACATATCCTCTTTGTTTTTCAATTCCCGGTTGTGTCACAAACAAAACATATGCTCTGGTTAATAAGTAAATAAACCATGAAAGTTAATTATATAATAATCAGCTCATCAGTAATACACTGATAGGGAAGAGAGAGATGTGAGAAAAGGCATTATTTTTTCTACAATTTTCCTTGCGTATCCCAATCATTTATATTTGTATGTATTATCATTCTTCATACATGATTTAGTAAGAAAAAAACCTTGACATCGGTTTTTTTAATAGCATTTGCTATGCTTATAAATCTTTATAATATGCATCAAGTCATTTATATTTTAATATCCATAATTTATTTAATTTATCATAGGACAAATGCAATTCTTTTTAAAATGCAATATTCATTGCTTATTTTTGTTATATAATTTTCATATATTGGATTTGTATACTAAAGTAGTGAAAAGTAAAAATTATCAATAAATGCAAAATATCTTATAAAAGATTTTGTACAAAAATAGTCACTCTATCCTTTTCCATGAAAGCTTTCTCTTCATCAACTTAAAAATCTCTGCAATACGTTTATCTTGCTGACCTTGTTGAAGTAGGCACATGCCCATATTACGGCTCCATTTCTTCTAATAAAAACCGGAGTCTTTTGATCTTTGAGCCCTGGATTTGATTTGGTTGATGAATGTCAAAAACACAAACATCACATTGGCAAGCTTGAAACATTTGCTACAAAGGCTGGTTGATGGTTAATGCAGTGCAGAGATATGGACTCATGGACGTGGCTTTCTCTTTTGATATTTTATGATGAGCTGAATACACTTATTAAGAATTTAGAGGGCAAGGGAAACTTGTCAGTGCTGCATAATACATTGATTATTTTCCACCAACTTATGCTATAAAAATCCCAGATCCTCTTAAAAACCGTGCCATTTACCAAATATGTCAAGGTACATTCATTCGATATTTTATAACTTATCAAACTTTATGCTCTGTATTTCTTTTTTACTCTTCATCGCATATAACATGTATTGAAAAAAAACCAATCTGTTTATTGTTATGTAAAAATGAAAAAAAGGTTTTGATCATAATCAAAAGCTGGAAAAATATGATAAATTTTGGCACAAAATGCTAAAAAATGGTTTCTTTATAGCAAACATTCGTTATTTATTGATATTTACGATGATTAAATATATTGAGTTCCCTTCTTCTAATTGTCTAAATGATTGAGCAAGCCTTTGAATTCATAACAAGATGCGCCCGATGTTACATCATTGTGATGGATAGGGAAATGGTGTTCTTTTTCTGCAATGTGATTGGTTGAAAGAAAAGGAGAAGAATAACAAAAAAAGTAGTCCATTATGCATCAAAGTATTACTTCGCTCCCAGCTGTTGAGATGGAACATCAATTTAGAGTGAGAGGTAATTCATCTCTAAGAACAAAAACTGTTTCTTTTATGGGTCTACATGTTAATTACAAATCCTTTAAAGGGAACTCCTCCAAAGTCACATATTATTATTTGTAATAAATAAAGCAACTGCACTTTTTCAGGAATGTTTATTGTGTTACATCATATATAAATAAATAAATTTAAAATATACATACATATATAAATATATATATGTCGCAGAAGAGATGGATATCTAGTAAATCGTTGACTCTCCTGGTAGAGATTACAATCCTTATCTCTTCTAGGAGAGATGAAAACTTATAAATTGAGATAATATTTTACGATGTTGTAGAAACTATATTTTATTTGCGATTTCTATTTTCTATTTTAGTGGACATGATTTCATTTTTTTTGTTCGAGGGAGCAAATGCGACGCAATGCTTTACTAACATTATATCTGTACCACAGATACTCATCCGAGAAGAAATCGGACATAATTAAAATAGTTTGAATAACATTGTCATACCATCTCCATATTTAAGTCGCCATCCCTCCTATATGTAAAAATATAAACTCCTCATCTCTTCTAGCAGAGTCGTTGATTGTTCTGATATAGATCACGATCGTAGTCACTCCTAGGAGAGGATACGATCGTGATCTCTACCAGGAGAGTTAACGCCTCTACTGGATCTCCATCTATACTACAACACACACACATATACATATAATATATATATAGATATATATATATATATATATATATATATATATATATATATATATATATATATATGTAAATGAGCATCGTTATGACTGTCGAACGTAGAAAAAGAAAGGAAACAGTGCTATCAACTGAAGAAAAACATATTTACAGGTGAGCTTGTAAGAGGAACTTCTTGTCTATCCCTAAAGATGACCCTTTGTTACCTCATTAGAATGGATAAACATGCTAAGGTCTCTTAGAGATCCTTAGTCTGCATTCCTTTTCTGTCTTAATATATCTTCTCTTACTCCTTATTAATACACATTCATACGCACTTATCAGAACTCTTTCTTTTTGTTCTCTTTATAAATTACAACTTACTCCCTTTCACATACATACATACACATATAATCGTGTGCGTGGGTATACTACTCTTACTATATATATATAATCTAAGATATATTTAGATTGCTCTTAATTGAGTTAGTATCTCAGTAAGAGATGAGGAAACATAGAAAGAGTTTATTATTATTTTTTATGATTATCATCTTCATAGATGGATGAAATAACTTCATTACGCCTAAGTGCTGTGCTTCATGTGAATAAAACACCGCAGCAAACAAGTCTTATAAACACACGTGAGGTCAAGGGAAAATAAAGATGGCCGGAGGTATCCTCTAGAGTAATCATTATTATAGTTATTTAAATAACAGCTAGGATAAAACTTATATAAATATATATATAGGAAACAACCGGGACTCCTTTTTTGCCGGGACCCAGGCAGCCCGGGACATCAAATTTTCGTACCGGACCGGGCTAAAACCGTGTCGTGACTTAATAATATTTTTGTCACATTCTGAAGTGAAGACGTTTCTCCAAAAAAAGTGAGGACGGTTTTTTTAGAAAAGAATCTCCAAAAAAAGTGAGGACGGTTTTTTGACGAATCTCCCCAAAAAAAGTGAGGACGTTTTTTAGAAAAAGAATATTTTGAAAATACATTTCTAAACAAAAACGTCCCCACTTTTTGGGGAAATTCTTTTCTAAAAAATTATAAATGACAAACCAAAGAAAATATTTAAATCCCGGCCCGGTGTCTAAAATACCGGAACACCAGGACGCTCAAAAAACAGCCGGACCCGGCCGGGCTGGGTACCCGGTCGTTTCCTGATATATATAATATATATATCATATATATATAATATTCATATAATAAATATATATATATATATATAAATTATAGTATTATTATTATACAACACTAATAAAAAACCATATAAAATAGACTAAGAGTAAAAGCGACTGGTCAAATTAAAAATGAAATATCACTTCACCATATCGTTTAAGACGCCACTCTTGGTCATCACATGATTTCTATTGTGTAATGGCGTTCTACAGGGTCATGCTACCGTTGTTGGGTAGAGGGACTCTCAGGAGACTGAACTTGGTCGACCTGATCTTGGCATCCATGACAGCGTGTAAAGAAGTTTTATATCAAAGTATAGGCAGGGAGCAAGCGATCTTTAAACCTACTGAATAATTTTGTACACATCCTGAGCCGACAAATTTAAACCATAATTTGGCTTTATATATTCACAATTAAACAATTATTCATAGAATGGAAGATTAAATAAATTCAAATTATCATAATTGTTTGACTGAAGCAAAGCTACCGCACTCAAAGATCAAAACATAAGGCCAGAGATAAATAAGGACATTAAAAGAACTCTCCAATTATCACGCCTTAAATAAAAAAAGAGATAACAAACAATCTAATTAGGTTTCATATGGATATAGAATACTACTTGGCGGACTAGTCTTAAAAAGGATTGCTTAATTTTTGTTTATTTGTATGTAATATAAAAGTTATTAAATCAGATGAGCATTAAATTAAAAATGTTTAATCGAAGAAGGAAGATAGTGTGCCTAGTATGGAATTAATAAATCTAATCTTTTTAAAAGTGAAAGGCCGTAAAGCAAGGGTTTTGAAACACCATCAAAGATGTTAAAATGCGTATAAACAACAATAAAAATCACGTTGAGAACAGAGAATAAATTCAAGAATATAAAAGAGATAATCAAGTTGGTGATGGTTGTAAAAAAAAACACAAATAAAACAGAATAGAAGACTTCCTTACGAAATTTGGACATGAATAAGGGCTTTACATGTGTCATGTGTAAACCCATGATCTATTCACTATTGGTTTGAAGTCCTAATGTGCACTTGTTGTGTCTGGTGAAACCCGAAGGTTCTTTAGCGATGGGTTTGGAATCTGAATGAATTAATATTGTGGAACCTAATTTTCAAATGATAACACTTAATTTCTGGACTCGCAATTTTGCTGTAACTAAATTTATATTCAACTGGCTATAATTACATGCTAATATTAATTCGATACTCGATAAATAAGAACTAATAAAGTCCCCTACCCTATAATTTGTCCAAAATAGCGGATTTTGTCTTTAATAAGACAAAGTTGTTGTGCTATTTTTTTGGGCATATATTTATATAAATGCTAGTTTTTTGGTTTTTTTAAAATAATGAGTATATATATTTTTTTTTTTTTGTTTATGTATATGTGAGTGTTAACTTTTTTTTTTGGAATGTTGAGGTGTTTTTTTTGTTTTTCCTTTGTGTAAGTGTGACTTAAAACTGAAATGTTTTGAATAAAGATGTACAGTCGTACAAAAAATCGATACTCTATGATAATTCGTCTATGGGCACACTCTATTTCTTAGAAAAAATGAGGGATATAAGAGGTGGCCAAACATTCGTCTTGGGAGAGCTACTTTAGGATATTATACATAGGCAAGCATGCTGCTTTTCATGTAATATGATCCCATGGTAGCAGCACTTTAGCTTTTTATCATGCCTTATTTTATGTCTTGTGTATATTTATATATTTGTCAATTATGGTTGTCATTCATATTATATGTAGATATATACAAACACAAAAGAGGCATCTCAAGTAGCAACATGCGTTAGAGGGAGCTGTGTAAAACAAAGTTTACTCCTAGCTGGATTCGACATAGTCTGATTAATAGTCATGATCTATATTTAAGTATTGATGTCCTATCTATTAATATCTAGCTTCAGGTCAAGAGTTGAGAAAGGGATTGAAGTTGGGGGCGGTCATATTGAATCAATGTAAATTAGGGATGTCTCAACTTATCAATAAAAGCTGTAAACTCCCCGGATGATTTTATGAGTATTATTGATGATTTTATACATATGTGATGCATTTGTAAGTATATAAATTTATTTGTTATCGTTGTGATTGAATGTTTACATGAATATAGTTGTATTTGGTACAAAAAAAAGCTGTTAACTCGAAACAATACACATTGATCTGGAAGCAGTGAAATCATATATATTTATATAGATATATCTATTAGACTCTGTACCTATACATAAAGTATAAAGGGATTTTTTTGTAAGACCACAATAGGATGTATGTTCATTTTCGTTGGGACATAAGCTGAATTTATTTATTGCTGCTCAATATATTAATACAAGGTTGATTTGTTACAATGATATTTTATACCCGTAAAAAACTACATTCATTATGGCCTGACAATTACTCAATGTTTTTTCATAGATGATTTTGTTGCAAACTAAAATATCAAACCAGAATAAATTCAATCACCAATTCATCTAAATATAATGCTAGGTTTTATAAATATTTTTGAAAATCCAATGCCTATCCAAAAAGCCTTTTTTGGGTTAGAACTTATCTTTTAAGAACCCAGGGCAACGCATTAATAAATAATTATCAGTTATATTATAATTCAGTATTCTTAACGTTTTTAGGTCTTTATTTTATGTAATAATGCTCAATGATGAAGATATAAGCATACACGATAGTTACTATTGATTATATATATTATATTATGTATATATCGACAATCAATAATTGCTTTGTATTATAGGTACATCATATATTTATATCAAATGTTACTGTACGAATGTCATTTGACTTAGAGATTTTCATTTCATTAGAGATTTTTGTGTAATTTAATATAAAAATATATAATTAAAATTAAAAATTAAATTACGAATTTGCACTTTAATATAATTCATAAAATAAGAATTATGTTTGTGTATCAAGTGAGTTATATATATATATATATATATATATAACTGTAAATTTGAACAGAAAAATATAATCAACCATACTTTTAACTATACGTCTATGCCTTGTTACAAGTTTACTATAAGGAACACTATAAGCCTAATTTCATCTCATAGTATAACCGGTCTGCCGTTCATAATCGATATCAAATATTTTCTTATAGACGACTCGAAACCTATTCGAAACCACACTTATTGAACAGCTCAAACATATATTCAAGGATTTACGACTTTCAAGAGTCATTATCCTTTTCTTATTCTTCCTTTTTTAGATGACCTCTTCCTCTGAAGGAAAATAAATATCCATGGCAATATAAACAGTAGAATAGAGGGTTTTTTCTCTTTTGATTTGATATCATTTCTCTTGGAGGAAAAAACACACAATTAATCTGAAGGAGTCAGATGGGAATTCACGCTTGAAGAAGACTCTCATGTCCCTCCACGCAATCCTAAGGCTTTATTGTTAATAGCAAATGAAAATTATAATCAGAGGGAATTGCTTCCGCAATCACTTCGATCCTTTTAACATTTCCTTAGGTACGCTTTACTTTCGGTCATTATTTTCATGTTATAGAGACTCACGGTACATATTTTTCAAAAAAAGGGAAAGGGAGTTAGAGAGATAGAAGGAGGGAGATCAGAGAGAGAGAGAGCGAATTAATCTTCTCTCTCTCGCTGTTTCTCTCTCCTTCTGTCTCTGTTACTCCATTTCCCTTATGTAAAAAACCATTTTTTTAAATATTGCTTGATGAATAAGTCAATAGGTTCGAATAAGTATCATCTTATTACGAACATATAGGGAGTCAAAGCTGTATCTATAAGAAGAGTTATCTTAGATAAAGATATAACATGAAAAAATAAATTTTGCCTTTTTGTTATAGAATACATGGAGCGGCATCCAATAAAGAAGCATAGAAACAAACGATCAACAAGACTAATTCACTATTAACAAACTGCTCATAATTCTTGCTACACCAAATTGGCAGGCCAAGCGTAATTCAACGGCCACTCCTACCTTATCGTCTCAAACTATCAACGGTATCAACAAGGGAGCTTAGAAAATCATCTATTGTTGTCCCTACCCTAGCACCTTACGAAGGATATTTAAGAAGACGCGGGATCGCGAGAGTACAAGTGAATGTATTGCGGCAGTAAGAAGCAATTTATTAACATCGTCGGAAAAATGGTTTAAATACCGTGTACTCACTGGTTCGTTAGAGGTGGCTGCAAAAATTTTCAACGACACACGCCAAAATTGCTTCTTCTGCAAAGGTCAGCCCGAAACCACGGATCACTTATTATGGAAGTGCCCAGCTCTAAATGAAACATACCAAGCTGTCCGTCGTATCATCGAAGGAAGTTTTAACACCACCATCAGTGAAGAGGACTCCTCTCAACTTCCTCGAATGCCAAATGCGACGCCGTCATCACCAAAATCCAATTATATATACAAATTGCGTACCATCAACCGACAACGACCTGTCAGGAATCTTCCCAGTAGCTATTTTACACTCAAATATCTTATTACACTTATAGATTATCTTTTTTTTTAAAATAATTATATGTCTTATTTGATAATATTTGTGATTGACATGTTTTTTATCTTTGAAAGTTAATTTTAAGAACCTCTTTATTGTATAAAATGAACCTGTTGATAATATATGCCCATTGGGCCAAGAAAAAAAAATCAACCAATGACTAATTACTGCTGGAGGTCTGAATTGAATAATTATAAAGCTCTCAATTATAATCTTGGATTAGTTTGTATGTTTTTTAAACTTGTCTCTTCTTTTGATATTATTTCGGTTTAAAACAATTTTCATGCACGAAATCAAGTTTATATTAAAACAAAAGGTAATAAAAAATAAGACATATAAAATAAAAATTTGGACATCTTTAATCAATGAGCATGAAAAAAAATCAGTGAGAGGTATTTTTCCAAACTTTTATTCTTTATATAGGAAATTATTTATTGAGTCTATTTGTAAATTATAATAATCATTCAACAACAACTGTCCCCTCTGACGTGGGATCTATTCCCAAAGTATATATTTTCTATAGTAATTTGAATTGACACAATGTAAAAATTGTATTTTTTTCATTTTGATGTCAAAACTACAGGTTTGTACATGCATAAGTGCAGCGCTTTTTTGTCATACTGATTGGAGTTTAATTTCGTTGTAGAACATCAGTTGTTAAACATCATAGCAAGCAAGGAGATATAATATAATAAAATATAATTAGAAGAAATTGTATAAATAGTTTTAAAAGAACACAAACCTTAAGTCTTCATGAAATTCATATAAGTGGCTTTCATGACCTCAACTTTATTTTAACGGTTAAAAGACACTCATTTCAGCATTAAAGGTGCTCGTATCCCACAAGGGGAGGGTGGGAGAACCTTCCCATTAATTGGAAAAGATTAATACATGTTAGAGTGCATTTACCTTATTAAAAAAAGGAAAGAAAGGACCTTTACACCTGTGACCCTCTTATATATTAAGAACACTCATGCAGTAATTTCCCTAGAAATCCTCATCTGAACCTATTATAAAAATATAACAAATGGCTCAAGAAGGTCTCTCTTTATCTTTTAAAGAAGCAACTTGATGACACTACCAAGAAAATATATAAAAAGGACTTAAACACCATCATCGCCAAACACTTCACTGTTGTGGTTCTTATGTGTCTGTGTGTTATGTATTTATATTCCATCCTTGTATGGTAGACAAAACGCATGTTGTATTTAGTGTCTTGTCCCCTGCCTAAGTTTTAAGAAAATTAGAACTTAGAACGAGTCGGGCTAACTTGCTCATAGAGGGAAAGAGAGGGCGGGGGGGGGGGGGGAGTAACTGGGTTCAGATTGTCATTATTTATAAACTTAACATATGCTTAACTTTTGAGTCCCAGAGACTTCTATATAAAACGAAGATTTTTTATACCTCCGCCGAAGGAGTATGTTTTCACTGGCGTTGGTTTGTTGGTGGGTGGTTGGTTTTGTCAGCAGGATAACTCAAAAAGTACAGAAACGGATTCAGAGAAACTTTGTGGAAGTTGTTGGAAATGCCATAAGGAACAAGTGATTAAATTTTGGGCTTCTCTGGAGTGCAGAATTAAGATGCAAATGAGCTAAATACTACTAAATATTTCAAGTTAGCCTACTCTGCCAATATATGTCGCTGTGCTGTGAAATCGGGTGCCGGGAGCGTCTTTCTCTCGGAAGTTCCGCGGAGAGGGGAACCCTCTCCAGTCCCTCTGCGCCGCCCCAGTCGTGAAAAATCCGCCTCGGAAGGCTCAAAAGGACCCCGTGACGGCGGAGGTTTGCACTCTCTGAGTGTATATATGCATTTAGTTATTATTATCATTAACAGTTGAATTACTTTGTCTATAGAATATAAATAAAATTAGGGAAATAGTGTTTAAAAAATTTAGTCATAGCACTTATGTTCCAGGTCCTATAGAATATAAGTTTATTAGAAGGAAGTTCGTATTCCGAAGACTTTATTTTTTACCTTTTTTGTACCAAAGTACCCCCAACTTTATTAAATAATAAATATTGCATGAAAGTGTTCATTAACAATTAGACTCTATTAAAGAAGTAAAAAAAATTAGTAATAGGGACTCGTGTAGATTCATTTTATAAATAATTTTTCGTGAATTTCCTTGGTAATCAATTAATTTCTTCCGGTTCGGTCCAGTATAAAAGTAAATAAAATAGCGGTTTCAAAGGATCTATACACACAATATGGTAATTCATCACTACCTATAGTCCCTTCCTTTCCCTATCAAGACTCATTGAACGACCAATTTCCTTCCTACTCAACAAAAATAAATGCAGGGGAACTACTACAAGACAAACTACAAAACACAACAATCAATTGTAGGGAAATTTACCTTCACTTCATGCATGCTTGATTCCACAAGGAAGCTCACGTTCTCTTTTTTATATTACTTGATTTACTCTCGTATATTATTCTACAACCACCAATATATTTTTAAGGCAGGACCCGTTTCCTTTCATGACCCATCAATCTAGGTCAAAAGTTCAGGGGACTCAAGGAATGGTGGGAGACTTTAGAAACTTTAGAAAGGGAGGCGTCACTAAAAATAGTTACTTACTACTCTTGACAACAACATAACAAGAAAAACCCACATTCAATATGAAAGCGTATTTGTCGGACAGTGTTTCATCAGCTAGAAAGTTAGCTAGGGATATATTACGTTTCATTACTCCGCAACGGTAATCAATTTCCTTTTAATACAGTATAAAAATACAAACATAGGAAATAAGTATAAAGGATCCGTTTTATGATACTCAGATGTGTGATTGTTTTATTTTATTTTTTTATAATTAAATAAGCATTTAGATTGCTCAAAGCCTGAAATATTAAATTTAAAAGGAACATATATAAATATATAAAAATATATTATATATATCAGGAAACACGGGTACCCGGTCCAGGTCCCGGCTGTTTTTTGAGTGTCCTGGCCTGGTGTCTCAAAATCACCGGATCGGGACTTTTTTAGGATATTATTTTTTGAAAAAAACGTCTTCACTTTTTTCTAGAATATTTTTTGTAGGATTTTTTTTTCTAAAAAAACGTCGTCACTTCAGAATGACGAGGAACGAAAACGGGTCCCGGCGAAAAAAGTGTCCTGGTCGTTTACTGATATAGATATAGGTATATATAGGTATATATATATATATTATATAGTATATATATATATATATATATATATATATATGTGTGTTGTGTGGTGTGTGTGTGCTTATGAAAAAACCTGTTTTTATATTTTTGATCACTTTGACCTTTCCTTCTCAGGAGTCAAACCTTTTCTTTTGTTTCGATTTTGTTCGATGGAACTGTGATATTTTCCTTACGGATATACAATAAGCATCACAGCATTTAAATTAGCCAATAAAATTTAAGATATTTTCAATGAGGTCAGATTGACCTCACCCTCTCTGGAGTTGAACACTGAACTAACGTGATCTCTTTTAAATATTATGTCATACAAAACAAGCGTTGTTTTAATGCTGAGTGTCACATATTCTAAATATAGAGAAAGAGAGTAAAAAATACATTCTCATATAGATACTTATCATGAATACACACAGTCGAAATATATATAATGTGTGGATGGAGTCCCCCCCCCCCCCTGAGAAATATCTATTCAAAGTTTTTTTATTTGGTATAATCTTCAACAAAAAAAAGTACAGAGTACAATTGGACAGAAAAGAACGGGAGAGATGGAAATAATTGCTTGTCATGCAGAAAAAGCCTGATAACATCTATTTCCTCTCCCCTCCAACTTATTCACATCCCCTGGACATACACCCCTTTAACAATTTCGTCGTCGTATATGATGTTCTCCTTCATGTCATGAGGGTGAAGAGGTCCTCCACAAACCCCCAGTTATTCATTCGAGAAAAATGGAAAAGGGATCGTATTGTTATTTACATCTATCATGACTACAGAAGTAAGTGAAAGCCTCCTCATCCGACATGTGAACGAGAAGTAATTACATTGAAATATAAGACTATTCAGTAGGGTTTTGATAAAATGAACATGAGAGAAATGTAATATATGACGTCACAATAAATATTCCACAAAAGTTAAAAATTGAGGAAGTAATTAATATCTCTTTGGGGAGTTGACTCATGAAATATGCAACCTTTTTATGTAAATATAAGTTATTTAATTATAAAGCTCTTAGGTAGACCTCTACCGGCTGATACCAGATTAAGTTTGAGTGTGGTGGAGCCTATCTAGGAGTAAAACATACAAAAATCTCATTGGATTAGGTACATTCCACTGGGTGTGTAAGATTTTCCAACTCCTGGAATCATCAAAAGATTAGTTTATTCAAAATGATAGTAATAAAAGTATATATCAACAGTTTTGCAATAATACTTTATTTTTATAAAACTTTGTCGAATGTATATGAGGTCTTTGGGATTTTTTTATATATTTTAGAATTTTATGTGACCATAAAAGGATACAAATAAACTAGCCGAATCATACACTCATGTGAATAGGTAAACTACTCGTGTTTAAAATAGAATAAATTTTGTTAGCACTAGAAGCACGAGAATTTTGAACCATACAAGAGGGGCTGATGTCAATGAGTGTACAGTGATCATCCTTTTACTTATAAACTAAGTGGTCCTAAACAATAATAGAAGATTGGTGTTAGATTTCCTTGATAATGTCCATATTTTATTCAAAATGAAAATTTTACTCAAATTATGATGCCCAAGATTGGCTATGCACTTTTCAAATTTATCCTATTTTTGGAAGTAATTAAAGGTAAATTAATGGCATAAGAAAATAAGAAACTAATTGAACACTTGAAATGATTACGACAACTTATTGGAATACTTTTTTAGGTGTTGAATTAGAAATGGGTTTATTTTTGGGTAAGATATTCCACAATACCCACTTTAGACGATCATTTTTAGTTATAACAACCAAGGAACGTTATACACCAAAAACATTATGTATTTCGTAGGGAAATAAAACGAGAGATAAACGGGAGTTTATCAACTGCCGAGGAAGGAAGACCAAAACAAACAGATCTTCTCTTCATATACTGGGGTAAATATATCGAAATCAAACAACAAAGCCACATTCACGATACCTTTCATTTATGAAGTAGAATTGATGATAAGCTTGCCTTGTGCCTCCATCGACAGCTGATTCTCAAAATATGTCTCTGCTATTGAAGGGAATAGACTGTCTATATTTTTATTCCTTTATAAAATCCTTACACTGCTTGATACATCATCAACTTTACATTTACACCACAACCTAAAAAGTTTCTTTTTTCCTTGTCAATCGATAGCTGATCCCTCCTCAAAATATGTCTTGTTATTGAAGGGAAAAAACTGTTTTGTTTTTATTTCCTTATAAATTCCTTATATTACTTGATACATCATCAACGTTATATTTACACCACAACCCAAAGAATTTCCTTTTAATCCTTGTCGATCGACAGCTGATCCCTCCTCAAAATATGTCTCGGTCTATGTTTTTATTTCTCAATAAATTCCTTATATCCTTCATACACCATCAAATTTACACCACAACCTTTTTTTTCTTGTCAATATATATATTCACAAGAAAAAAAAATCCTCTATATATGTAAAAGTCCCTTTTTATATATTATAAAAGGAGGCCTTTATTATCAACATTTTTGTGTATGCCCGTGCCTGTGCATGCAAAATCAATATGTTTACATTCATTGAATCAACCCCTTTTTCAAAATAAACTACAGGATAATAATGTAATGGTTCCTCCCAGCCAGCCGACCAACCAACCAACAACATATATGAACAACAAACTATATATATATATATATATGTAGTATATATAATAGAAAGCAAGGTCTTAAGAAGAAAGAAAAGATCGATCCATCATCGTGTTTACTCCTTCTGCTGTATTCTTATAAGAATTATTCACTCTACTGGCATTCACCCCTATTGTAATACGTTGCTTCTTTACTCTGTCCTACCATTGTGTGAGTGTCCTTGTTCTCGGAAGGCTCTAATTAAATGAATCCCGTCAATGGATGGAACAGAATAATAATAATAATAAAAGTAATAATGCTTTGTGACTCCCAATGCAACATTAATCATGAAATATTATATAGTTATCGGCATGCATAATCCCTGGGCCAAAGAAAATAAGCCCAGATGACGGATAAAATAATTATTGGCTTCATGTATATGAGGGAGAAGTCACTCATTATTCAGAGAGTTATTCTTTAATTAAATGGTGATGATAATATTCTCAACATGAAAGAGCCCAAAAGGAGATACACTTCATTTTTTTGTTGAATAATCTAGCAGATGATGCTCATTTTATGGTAAATTGATATTTAATATAGTCAAGCTCATAGAGATAAAAAGATACAAGAGCTTATTCCTTTCATCTGTATTTTGTGTCCAATATAAACAAAGTAATTTGATGTACGTCATCGTAAGCTGATCATAAAGATAGAATCTATCTCTATGATCAGCTTACGATGACGTACATCAAATTACTTTGTTCATACTGGACACACAGAATACATATGAATGATGTTTCTCTGCTAATGAAGGGAATCAGCTCTCTATATCTATATCTCTATGGTCAAGCCACGCAGAAGTAGTTTACAGCATCCTTGATAAAACGTCTCTCTCGCTGTAAAGCATGTTTTTAATGAAGAGGTTGCGTGTTATATAGGTGAATGTTGCGTAAAAAGTAATTATTCACTTATAACAGAATGGAATCTCATATTATTGAATAAAAATTATTTTAAATACATAATTGAATCCTAGATCTCCTTTGACACCTACTTACATAAATATATATTAAGAGCCTTGAAGGATGGTCAACGCAATATGTAGATGTTAAAAAAAGAGGGCATTAAATATTTCCACAATTTTTTTACATATTTTCTATTTATGTTGATTTTTATGTGAGATAACACATTCATAAAACGAAAAGATAAAATAATCACATACTAATTTTTGAATATATTATGTGAATGAATATATTATTTTGTGAAGTCAGCTGACAGAGACATAAACAAAAGAATTCTTATTATTTTTGAGAATGTCTTTTCGGATCTTTGTCTAGGATTATATATTCAGAGCAAGTTAATAAAAAAATCTGACACTTAGTTTGTTACATTTAATAAAGTTTACTACAGAAATACATATCAAAAAATTTACATTAAGGTAAGACGCACATCTATACATTTGATTATCTGTGAACCATTCAAACTAAGCGTGTTCATTTTTTTATTCAGTTCTATAATATTCGGAACCTATGGTGTTTTTTTTAGTATTTTTCTCTTTTCTATGATATATAAAAAACTATATTATTGAAATACTACCCGGCGTTGCCCGGAATTGTCCAGGAATATCGTCTTATCCAAAGAAAAGTTGATCAATGTATAACTTATTACTTAGGAAATACAGAGAACCGAACAAACAAATATTGATCGATTTTTGATTAGCATATATTTTTTTCAATAAACAATCACCCAACCAAAAATATACTTAGTTCCCCAAAATCTTCCACATAAAATCTTGTCCAAATCTTACTCACCATTATCAAGAAATCGCATAAGACGTTTATTCCCCATAAACAAATATATGAAAAACAATTTTTTTGGGACTAACCTTATAGTTCCAAACACACTCAAGACTTAAAAATCACCCACAGAAAAATTTAGTACAAATCTATTTTGGCAACTTTAAGAATTCACAAAAAAACATTTTGGCGAATAAAATAAATGGCGGCAAGAATCTTCCGGGTCGTATATGTCTGTATATTATACAGACCTTGGTAAGAACTATATTTGTAGCAGCTGACTCAAGTCAGGCTGAAAACATTCATAATTTATCGAGTGAGTTGTAAATAAACAGTCTTTTGAGATAATTTATTCGAAGTATAAAAACTATATAAACTTTAAAGATCAATTGAAAAACACATCTATGCCTCCTTGTAGTGCTGTGGATAGTACAAATCGCTCAGGAGACCAAGGAATTTATCTCTTTATATTTCCCATGGAGCAATCCCCCAATAAATGAAGGTTTTATAGAAACAAGTTTGATCGTAGATTACTATTTATTTATCCTAACAGGTGTCCAGAAGAAATGAACCAGGAATATATGGACTAGGAATAAATGAACCAAGGTTGAAAAGGAAAATTATGAGTCATGGAAGAAATGGCCCCAATACATAGGTATGCAAGCATTTGAATAGAATACACCTAAGTATTGTGAAAATACTATTTATCATACCTATAATTGAGAAAATAATGACCAAACAATATTTTTGTAGTTAACGGCAAATTCTTTCCTAGTTGTTGTCCACTGTAGTTCAAAATCACTCAAATTATTGTAGATAACACGTTTGTCTTAAATACTAACATATCGATATTAGAAGCACTTTAGATAGATAGTATAGATAGTTGCATACAGTAGATATTTAGATGATTATGTACTAAACTTGCGAACCGAAATTAAAAAAATAGTTTACGAAAGAGAACGCGATAGCCGTGTGTGTTAAGGCTTGTCCAAATCTCAATGTTGGGGGCGCAGGTTCGAATCCTGAGAGGGGATGGTCATTTTGGTTCTAACTCATTGATAAGATCCTAGGTTCGAAAGACTAATTTTAATGCTAAAATACTTATTTATATCCTGTCGGATGCAATTCTGTCGAACTCAATAGGCAAAAAAAATAGTTTACGATTTCAGAAAAATTGTGCATATTATTAGTCCATTCATAGCCAGGTTTTTTATTAAAAACCGACCTGGGTGGGTTCTTAATAAAGAAAGGGGAAAATGTATCATGATTTAAGCATGGTAAGATGATTGTTTATCGTATCTGTCGATACAAGGGAGTTTGTTGGATACAGGAGATATTTAGATCAATATATACTAAATTTGCTAACAGGAATTTCAAAAATCTTTTACGTTTTTAGAAAATTGTGGATAGTTAAAGTGCACTATTAAGATTTGAAGAATTGGGAACATATTCACGAATTGACATCTCTAAATTATCCAGCGGTAGAAATAAATACTTTTCTCTTAACGTACGAACTAAACTTTTTGTGTGCATAAATATATAGAAGTAAACATCACAGTAAAAAAAGTGGCGCGTTGGCTTATGCGAAATATAAACTCTATTCCTTCACATACATTATTTATCTCTTCCTATAGGTAGAGCTTATAAAAAAGCCAGATAAAATATGAATATTTTTTTCCTCGCCAGTGAAACACTATACCAGGAGTCAGCAACCCAAAATGTTGAAAAAGAGCCATAATGGACCAAAAAAAAAGTGTCTGGAGCCGCAAAAAATTATTCCTTATATTACCTTCATACAGTGCACATTTTGGTCCTATATATACTTTCCTATCCCACCTTTCCCCCGTTTTTTAACGTTTTTGGAAAATCTCCAGGGAGCCACAAAGGCAGCTCTAAAGAGCCAAATAAGACTCTAGATCCGCGGGTTGCCGACTCCTACTCTACACACTTATTGCTACTCGATCTTACGTGGGAAACAATGGAAAAGCAATTGATTGCACCCCCTAAAAACCACTACTTTTTAGATTAAAAAACCAGCCACGTTGGGTAACTGAGTGAATACCCGGGGAGCTACCCACACCAGCCCTATTCCTAGCCCATACATATAAGGAATTCATTTTATTTACATATTAGGTTTTACTATAGACTGTGGGGCTAATATATGTACATATATCAGTGTATATTTGATATATAACTATTGAGAGCCACATTCTCTCTCTCTCTCTCTCTTGCTTCATTATTTTGTACCATTAACTTAATATGTTCATTATGGCTATCCTTCACTTTGCACTCAAAATAAATTGATTTATGTTGGAGTTGCGCCACTATATACTTTTATAATTAATGATGAACATCTTATCTTTCATGCAATCCGCCGTACACAATGTTTCTAGCACATGCATCCGGAGGAGGACGGGAACTATGTATTAATAGCAGTTGTATGTAGTTGATGAAGAGTTTGTCATGATACTTTTTTATTGAGGTCTCCTAATCCTACTATGCCCTAAAGAGTATCCATATGGATAAGCAAGAGAATATATATATATATATTTATCTATTTATATTTGTACATACATATATATATATATTATATTTGTATATACATATAGATATATGTCAGACTTTTTGACGTTTGCAAAAAATTGTCGTTCGTCGTTCACCAAAAGTTATCGTTCGTCGTCATTTTTAAATTGAATCGTTCGTCGTTGATCTTTTTATTGTCGTTCGTCATTCTGTAAAATTGACGACGTTTTTTTAGAAAGTCGTTCGCAAAAGACAACAAATGAACGCTAAATCAACAAGTCTGATATATATATATATTATCATGAGTTTCTTTTGAAGTTAGGGTACTAATTATGCTATTAAAAAAGTAAATAAGTCATATATATACCTATATAACCATGAGTTTCTTTTAAAGTTAAGGTACTAATTATCCTATTAAAGAAGTAAATAATTCATTTTCAAATACAACATCTATTTCCCTCTTGTGGCTTTTAAATTTGTGTTATTCAGTCATGTTTTTGTTTTGGGACGTCCATTGCATTTTTAGGCCTTCAAATAAAAAGAAAGAGTTGATGAATCAAGCTTATGTTTCTTGTACTTAGGCTCAAGTGTACAAATATTATTTTCTTCTAAACTGGTACAAAATATTTAAATTGTATATTATGATAAAAAGGACGAAAAAATATGAACAAAGAAAAATAAGTCTCCTGTTTGATGTCCCTTGTCAAAAAGAATGCTTAATGGAAGAGAAAAAATATGAATAAAAAAAATGAATTCCTTAAGGAATGATTGTGATTCGATTGTGTGCTGTCTTATACATTTATACTTGGCGTATGTGGAGATAAAGAGTACCTTTTGTGCAAGGGGGGACTTTTTGCGATACTATATATATATATAAATTGATTTTGATCCTGATAGAGAATAAAATATCACTCTTTTTAAAAGTGTGACCCCAATGCTAAATGAATTAACTATCCCTTCCTCCTCCCTTAAATAATGCAATTACGGAAAAGCATTGAGGGGTAAATAATTTATTTGGTTTTTTTTTAGGGTCTCTGAAAGGAAAGGATTTTTTTGCATCGTCCCAAGAGATCTGAGTATACTAAATGTCTCATAGACAATTGTAAATATCATGCAATAACGGTTATACGGTTTGCGTACCCTCTAAGTTATAGTTGAATAAGTTTGTTTTGGGAGCTATATCTTGAATCTGGAGTACATATACATTTCTCCATTATATATAATTGTTTGATTCAATACAAATATTGAAAAAGTAAGTACATAACACTTGATAATAATAAATGAAATTAAAAATATAAACTATTATTTTTTTGTGTGTATTTCAACGTTTTGAACTATATTATATTTGTATGTGTTTTATCAATGCAAATTGATGAAGTTCTTGAATTGATGTAAAATCTAATTAATTCAACGATAGTTTTAATCATAGGCGTAGGAGACAGGGGGGGGGGCAAGGGGGGCAACTGCCTCCCCCCCCCCAAAAAAAAATACGGGTGAGTTCTCAAATTTGGGCAAATTGGTTGAGGTATTCAGGCATTTAAGTTGTAGAAAAAATTATGAAATTATGAAAGCAACCAGACTTTTTAATTATAACCAAATAAATATAATATAATGAATAGTATGCAATTACTATAAAGAAAATGTTAATCTACATAGCCTTCTTCATTAGATTATTTTTTCGTGGATTTAACAATTCTTGTTAAAATTCGGGCAAATTGAATGCTGCCCCCCCCCCCCCCCAAACCAAACATCTCCCCTATGCTTATGGTTTTAATCTATGAAGTATCACCTATATACGAACAGCACATACAAAAATATACCTGAGAAAGTACTTTATATTTGCTTCACTAAGGAAAGGCTCATCAAACGACATTCATCAATTGCTTTTATATCGCTTTTTGATAACCAGGACTCGGAATGATTAACTTAATCTGAATGCAAACTATTTTCCTCATCAATCTTTATTTGCAAACGGAAGGCAGTTATGAAATTGACCACCCTGCTGCTTTCCTACATATCCATAGACAAGGATGCCCCCCTTTCTGGTAGTTCTCCCAAACTCATTAATGCACACGTTTTTTTCAGTTGCCAGCTCAGTTTCCTTTCTTTTCTACGTTCTATCCTCAAGATCCATTTTTCGTCAGAATAAAATTCATTCACTTTCGTAGCGTGAAGTATTGATTTATTAAATTCTTATAAACAGATTGTTGGACATTAAAATTCAAAGGATGTGTAAACAACATTGCTTGAGACAATGGCACTTTTAAAGAATGGCAGCATTTTTTGGTGTGCCAATATGGCATCCGAATAGAATTGCATCCTACATGATATATTTAAGCATTATAGCATACAAATAAGTCACTCGAACTACCAAGGATCTTATCAATGAGGTAGACCAAAAATGACCATCCCCTCTCGGGAGTATTCGAACCTGCGCCCCCAACATTGAGAGCTGAACAGACCTTAACGCACACGGCTATCGCACCCCTTATGGCAGCATTATTTGATCACATATTCTCATATCAAAAGTCACAAGTTAAAAGTCAAAAGTTGCCTTATACCAACTGATTTTTGGTATTATTCATACAGTTTTTCTTTCCATACATCACGTTCAAGTAAAAGTTGCCCTTTACCGACTGATTTTTGGTATTATTCATACAGTTTTTCTTTCCATACATCACGTTCAAGTAAATCTATATGTTTTTTATACTACGTCAAGGAGTAATATGTCATGTCATAAGTACTTAATTGACAAGAGATTATCCTTCTTCAATTCTTAGGAGATCCTTTCAATAATCCCTAAATCAGTAAGGGCTTCATGACAAGAGAATCAAGTTTCAAAAAAATAAATCATAATCAGTTGTTAGGAAATACATATCCCCATACTCCTGTTTCTGCTAATGCATAGGTTGCCATGTCTACAAGGGTGAAAACAAACTCTCTGAATGAGTAAGAAAGGGCACAAGCACACGATGATCAATTCTGAAAAATCGATAAATCTTTTTTTCTTCGTGAGAGCAAAAAATGTATCGTTTTTTTCTCTCTCGTTGTTATGTTTTGTAGTTATTTCCTTTTCCGATGGCATAGAAGGATTATTATTAATGATATCTTGCAAATAGACTCCTACAACGAAAAATAGACAAAATACATTTTCTAATGGGTATTTATAGAGATTTTAGCATATATATATATATACGAAATGGATATATACATACATATTTACAAAAGACAGACAAAAAACAATGCCTGTCATGAGAAACAATCACAAACAAAAAGAACAAAAAATAGAAAATACTGAGTGCCCTTTGGGAAAGGACAAAGTTTCTTTATTTCATTTTGTTCATAGAAAAGTAGAATGGAAGTAAAACTACGGCCTAATTGCTCTCTTGAACTGGGTCAGTCAAGAGTAAGCTACTTTAGTCACCCCTTTCTCCCTCCATGCTATCATAATTCCCACTATTGAATCCGGAGATCCTTAATTAGAATGACGCTTTCTTCTGGGGTTTTTTAAGGACAAAAATGTAAATGATTTTCCCTCGCTTTTTTTCTACTTTGTCTATTTCAAAGGAAATGTATTCTTTAGGGATACTCTTTTTTTTGTATGTGTCTAAGTGTGTGTACGTATCTTGAACTATCTTCGAGATATTTTTCTTTCATTCTTTTGTATCTTTTTAACAAGAGTTCAGGCTTAATAATATTAGAGTTTAATTGCTTTTGGAGCTTTCTTTGAAGGCAAACAAGAAATATATATGGAAAACATGCTTTTTTTCTTCAATACAGCATGTTTTTTTACATTTTATAAAGGATTTGAAAGGGAATATATATATTGCTTTTATAGGGTAGCTGAGTTCACAACTGATTGGGATTATATGGTTTTTTAAGTTGGTTTAACTCAATATGTCTTAACTAAAGGTGTAGTCGATGTCGATCCTACGAAAAAGTAAGGAATTTCATTTCGTCTTAACAGAGACTTTTCTCTACGAGTCTAAAAATGAGGTGGAAAAAACTATGATAGCCCTTCAGAAAGGTGAAGTATTGAACGCCAGTAATGGCGTTTAATGCTACACTGTCAGTAGCAAAAGTGCTAACCAAATTGGGAAGGGCTATCATTTGCAAAATCTTTTATTTGATATAATAAACTCAGCTGGGAAACTCAATGACTTATCCATTGTGTTTCAAGCTAAAATTTTGGCCTTTTTAAGGGCAGCCCTTTCATTATATAAAAATAAATTCTCAAACCAGAAAAATTTACTTTTATGTTGCCAACCACGTAGATCTAGTATATTTGAGTTCAGAGTTGTAGTAAACTCTCGTACAGTGAACAAGTGTATCAATGTTTTGAATGCCCTTGGACATGTAAACCCTGTCAATCTTCATTGGGTTAAGACTCACATAGGTTGGCTAGGAAATGAGAAAGCTGACCGACTTGCAAAAGTTGGTTCAAGATCCAATCTATAAAAGAGCATTCTTATTCCAGATTATTTTTTGTCGGACCTGGGAAGGAAGGTCATTATAGAGAATGGTCCTCCCGTTGGTGACAGGTTAGCTCTTGTAGACAGAGTAAACTATGGCTTCTAAAGCCAGACCTTAATACATTGAAACGATTGATTAATATAAGTCATGAATCTCTATGTGTTCAAATAAAGATAATAACTGGTCATGGCGTTCTTTGACATTACCATTCGTGAGTGTTTTTTTGTGTCAGTAGAGTGATGTGACGTTTATCTTTTATTGGATGAGTGTGATTTCTTTGTCCTAAAAAGAATGGTGGCTCAAAAATTCTTTAATCAACATCCTCCAGAGCTAGAACAAATTTCAGCAATTCTTAGGAAATGTCACATAGGTTTCCCTTTTGGCTTCCTGAGGTAGAAGAATGAGTAAACAACGTGGTTAAAGTGGTTGTGTGTTCTGGAGGGGAATGGGCTAAGATACTCAGTTATTCGATTCCGCCTTGTATCCAAGACTCGACCTTAATTCGTACTCTTGAATCTCCAACCCTCAAACAAACAAACAAAACCGATCCAAGGAAATTTTGAGACATGAAATTGCCCACCCGGATTTTTTGCCGTTGCATTGGCCGATATATTTTATGCGCTGATGTTGGTTTATTTATAACGCTATTGATCGGACCGACAAGCCTCACTTTAAGTAGATATGAACTATTTTAATTGCATTAAAGTTCAGTCTTATTATGTTGTTATGCTGTTCAATGGAATTGCGCCCCTATATATATTTAAGCATTATATCATTTTGAGTCATCAGTCGAATCTAAAACCTTTTCAATAATCAGCTAAATCGTTGTCTCGGAAGTCGTAGCCTCATTATTGAAAGTTGAGAACACTTCTAAATGAGATAACGTGATTCAATACTTACTCAGTATTATAATAGGTACAGTATTGCAAAGATGAAGCTTCCATGTTGTACACAACTCGTTAGCAAAAAAAAACGGCTGCAAATATTTCTAGTATAAAAAAATATATATAATAATAATAATTGTAATAATAGTATTTATTAAGATACTTTGCTCACTATTAATATAACTATAAAAGCGTCTCAATTATGCGGTTCCATCATGTTCTATACCTTATATTTTAATATACTTTTTGTACAGCACAGCACAGCTTGAAATCGCAATACTATGATCAGTTTTTATTTTAGATTTTTCAATTCAATTGTTTTGTGGGTTTTTATGTAAATCTCGTTTTATTGTTTTGTAATAAAAACATTAAAATGCAAAATAGAATGATCAATATAAAGTATGAGAAATCCACACTGAAAGTTTTATAAACACATAAAAACGTAATGATATTTTAATTCATTTAAAAAATAAATATTATTTTCTACCTGTATACACATATATTTACATGTATAAGTATTTGTATTACTTATTTCGATCGCAAGGCACTCCGGAAGGATGTTAGGCTGAGTGCATATATTATTAATCTTGAGCAAAAGTTTTTTTTGGTAGATGCACATCAATAAGAGTAATAGTAAAAATAGCATAATAATATCATTAAAGTAAAACACCATCGAAAACATGCCCTCCCTTTAAATTGTATTAGTGAAAAAGCCACTGCAACTCAATACAGTGAACAAATTAAAAATGAAGTTGTTTATTTATTCAAAGGAGTCCTAATATTAGGGTACGACAATTGAATAACAAATTTTGTAATAAGAAACCTACAAATGTTAAATGTAAATTTGCATCCATTAAAATTACTTAAATTGTTTTCCTATACCGTACATATTTAAAATAATGAAAACAAAGTAATATATAACCCCAGAGAAATATAATTTAAGATCACTGATAAGAAGAAACCTACTGAAGTTTCGACTGTTGACATGTTAATAAAATCAATTAAATGATCAAAACATCGAACGATATTTCTAAAAATAACTTGAGTAAAAGTTTATTGCACTATATTTTCGTCAATATATATATATATATATATATATATTGGATCCCTATATCAATATTATAATTTTTTAAGTCAATAAAAATAAAAGATAATGTGTATTTCGATTTCAGTAAAGTATGTCCTTCCATTGATTTTAGTTATTGAGTATTGATGCTACGTTTATGAAGTCTTTCATTAAAGCAAAACGAATATAAAGTGTAACACTTATTTGTACAAACTAATTCGAGAGAAACCACTTTTTCAAAAATATTCATAGATATTTGAATACAAGGAAAATGCACATTTTCTCCATTTCAAATTAATGATTGAAATATCAAATAATAATATCAAATATTGCTTATCATTTATAATAAACACAATAAATCAAATATTGATAGCGAGTGCGTTGAGGTTGTGTAACCCTATTTTTAAATATTTATTCTGCTCCGTATTTTTAGATAATTCATAACTCATAAAACTATATTAAAATATTTATTCTTTTATCACTGATTCGTGATCATTATATAATTATGACATTTAAAATTGAAATACCGAATAGGTTTTACTTCCACCCGATGGTATTAGGAATAAGAAACGCCTACATGAAAGTGAATAAGTTACCTAGGAGATGTACATTTAAAGATAGAAATAAGGGGAACTTGGGAGCAGAAGATGTGAGAGTCAATAATAATATATCAAAACATTTAATGAAAACCGTGATATGGAGAAACGTTGGATCACACACACACACATATATATTTATATATAATTATTGGTTATCGAAGAACAAACTCTATACTTACTCAGTGACTAATTAGAGTTTCTACTCTTTTTAAGTGATATATAAATCGTTCAGTAAATGTCTAGACAAAAAAGTATGAGAAGTAAACCTAATAAATTATCTAGATATGGTATTGAGAATCAACTTAAATATCTACTAAATCCATAAATCTTTTTTCAAATATGTGCTTCATTTAATATTGGAGCTCAATTTAATTGATTTAAAAATCTCGTCTCATTTGCACCTTTTGTGTGAGATTGGCATGACTTTACTTTTTATATACTTAAGCACTACATCAAGACAATCGTCTTCCTTCTCATCACTAAAAACAAGCAAAAAGTAATTTTAGGAAAATAGTTCTAAAATATTTGATATTCTGGTTGATATCGGCATTACGTAAACACCGTAATGGAGACTTGCTTTATGTATTAGTACATTTTGTTTGATGTAATATGAACTACTTACTTTAATTAAGTGACTGTTTTAAAAAAAGACATGCTTCTTATCGTTAACTAATAGAATAATGTTTTGCAAAAGTTATTTAACACATAATTGACATAGATGGGACTAAATAATATCAAATCAAATAATTCATGTAAAATTAAATACTTTAAAATATAATGTATTGGTCATTATATATATATATGTATATAAGTATATATATATATGTATATATATATAACAACCAGGACACTTTGTTTCGCTGGGACCCGGGCCGGGCCGAAAAAAAAACGTCGTCTCTTTCAGAATGACGAACGAGCGAAAATATTAAAGTCCCGACCCAGTGATTTTTAGACACCGGGCCGGGACGTTCAAAAACATCGTTCTTTATATTCTGTGATTTTGAAAACCTATTAATCTCTTCATTCAAACAAGATATAAAGCACCATAGTACGCTCATTGCTATTGATTTATTATTGGTGAAAGGTTTGTATACACCAAACAATGTTTTCGATGAAGAACTTTTATCATGTATTTATTTCAAGTAAAAAGTAACAAAATAATCCTTTCAGGAAGTAAGTCAATAAATAAATTGTTAATCAGAAATTGAGTAACAACAGATTATAAACCAGATTTTATTAGTGAAACCGTATACAAATGTATATCAAATCACATAAAAAAGTTTCATTCACAGATGGTGGCCATTTATGATGAAAGCGCTAGAGCAAGGTAAAATGGCTACGCAAAGTAGATTTTATGGCATTTATAACTTTTTACTCTAGAAAGACGGCTTTCTATATATAAATATCAATTTTTTGACAATATTATTAACTAAGTTGGGCTGAACACAACAAATGAGTAAACTTAGCCGTAAATCAATAAACAAAACAACAATGAATATAAGTTGGATAGTAGGACAACCTTGTGGTATTTGAGCTATTGATAAATATATTAGAGTAAATTGTAACAGACAACAGAATTTACCTAAAAGCTTGACAACAGCTAGAACTTCTATTTATAATATTATTGTCTTCATATCTATAAGACAAAGTAACTTTATAAGGGTAAACAGGAAATGAATTTAACTAATACAAAAGGTCCTTAGCATTTATTTCTATATTCAACAGGAACATTTATAAATGCATAAGAGTTTATATTTCATATAAACAAACTTTGTATTCATACGTTGTAGTCAAGACTCAAATAAGGAAAAAATTACGAGTTTTCAAGAACAAAAGAAGTTGAATTTAAAATATTGAAGAGAAACATATTTGATTATTTGAGAATAACTGTTTGTAGTTTTTTGAAAAAACAATAAGTTTTTTTTTCTTTTAGTTTTTTAAGCAACCCTGAAACTAAGATAACATTTTGTTGGTTCAATATGTAGGCAATATATATTTTCGACTCTTCCACTGTTCAAATTTATACCAATATATATCACGCGTACACAAGTTATTCATTCTCAACAAATCATTCAGATACTGATGAGGTCAACGTTTGTTGGTAAGGAAATATCAGCAGATAATCCCTCCAAAAATGTCCTTGACAAATAATTGAAAATTTTCTGGGAGGGGTGGAAAACAATATTTAATTGAATATTTGTCACTATTATTTTTAACTTGTTCAATGTCTCTATCAAACAAGTTTGTTTGTTTGTTTAGCTTCCAAATTGAGCCCACCTCACCGCAGCTTAGACCGGTATCAGCCAATCAACCAGTTTATAAATATGTTAAACAAATAATATTGTTATAAAAACAGCTTTCTATTCTATAATTCCTATATATTCATTTCATTACCTCCACCGAAGGAGGTATTGTTTTCACTGGCGTTGGTTTGTTGGTTGGTTGGTTTGTCAGCAGGATAACTCAAAAGTACGGAACGGATTCGGATGAAACTTTGTGGAGTTGTTGAAAATGCCAAAAGGAACAAGTGATTAAATTTTGGCATCTCTAAGTGCAGAATTAAGATGCAAAATGAGCTAAATACTAATAAATATTTCAAGTTTGCTTACTCTGCCAATAGATGTCGTTGTGCTGTGAAATCGGGTGCCGGGATCGTTTTCCTCTCAGAATTTCCGTCGAGGGGAACCCTCCCCCGTCCCTCTACGCCGCCCCAGTCGTGAAAAATCCGCCTCGGAAGGCTCATAAGGACCCCGTGACGGCGGAGGTTTGCACTCTCTGAGTGTATATATTTTTGAATTTGTTTTTAAACGCCACAAATCCTCACAACAACCCCTAAAAAATATCATAGGGTTCTTCAACTCTATCAACGACCACGGGTAAAAGATTGAAGTTCACTTTGTCCAAAGAGTCTAAGTTTTTTAAAGGATTCATTGCTCTTCAATCCGTCCTCTAAGGGGTCAAAAGTCGTATGTACTTATGTATGTATAGAGCCATACATGAGGCCATTTATTAAAATTAAATATACTACTTTGACTTCTATATATATATGGCATATACATATTAAGGATATTCTAAATAAGATTTATGTTTGTAATTATGGATGGCACGTCTGACAGTTGAGGAGAAGAAAACAAGATGAAAATGACTCTATTTATCGACTTAGTTTAGTCGGAATTCGAATAAGAGTAGTTTCTTAGTCTATGATCGCTTTAGCAGTATTTTACCAAAAGGAATTACAAATTAACTGTATATATCTCCTTAGACATCTGGTATATTAAATTACTTTCGTTTTTCCGTCACTTCTCTATATATTTCTTCTAAAATAATTTATTTTCAAACAAATCTTACTGTTTCAATACATAAGTTGTTCTTTTTTATTCCCACTAAATGTTATGTTTTATCAATACTTTTACATTCATATAGATATAGTTTATAATATGTAAAAACACAACAATATATTCAACTAGAGGCATGTATACACTCAGAGAGTGCAAACCTTCGCCTATCCCCACCAAATGAATCACTTAACGGAATTACAGTCCAATCATATATGTCTACATAAGTAGGTGTGTTTGGTGAATAATGAGTGAGGAGAGAGCCATCCTAAAAACCATCCATTGACGTCATACTAGTTATTCGTCAATTCAGAAATACGTCACTGGATGTTAAAACTCCTTTCTTTTCTCCATCATGCTCTTAATATTAGCGTTATTACCTCCGCCGAAGGAGGTATTGTTTTCACTGGCGTTTGTTGGTTTGTTTGTCAGCAGGATAACTCAAAAAGTACTGAACGGATTCGAATGAAACTTTGTGGAGTTGTTGGAAATGTCAAAAGTAACAAGTGATTAAATTTTGGCATCTCTAAGTGCTTTTTTAATATGCAAAATGAGCAAAATACTAAATGAAATGGGGTCTCTATTCAGGGAGTAGGAAAGAACAAACGCTAAAAAAATATTCATTGACGTATTATTGTTCATATATCAGCTCAGGACTATGTTAACCCAGTGACGTAGCTTAAACTTCTTCCGTCTTCCCATCTCTGAGTGCTTTTTTAATATGCAAATGAGCAAAATACTAAATGAAATGGGGTCTCTATTCAGGGAGTAGGAAAGAACAAACGCTAAAAAAATATTCATTGACGTATTATTGTTCATATATCAGCTCAGGACTATGTTAACCTAGTGACGTAGCTTAAACTTCTTCCGGTTTCCCATCTCTGAGTGCTTTTTTAATATGCAAAATGAGCTAACAGAGAGGAAACAATGATTAGAGATAGAAAATCGGGCGTGTGAAAGGGAGAATGTTTGAATAGGAATGTTGTGGGGATCGGCGGAGGTACACACTCTCTGAGTGTATATATTTCTTTATTATTTTCTTTGCTCTCTCCTCACTCATTATTCACCAAACACACCTACTTATGTATACATATATGATTGGATTGTAATTCTGTTAAGTGATTCATTAGGTGGGGATCGGCGGAGGTTTGCACTCTCTGAGTGTATATATGCCTCTAGTTTTCACTGGCGTTGGTTTGTTGGTTTGTTTGTCAGCAAGATAACTCAAAAAGTACGGAACGGATTTGGATGAAACTTTGTGGAGTTGTTGGAAATGCCCAAAGTAACAAGTGATTAAATTTTGAGATCTCTGAGTGCAGAATTAAGATTCAAAACGAGCTAAATACTAATAAATATTTCAAGTTATCCTACTCTGCCAATAGATGTCGCTGTGCTGTGAAATCAGGTGCCGGGAGCGTCTTCCTCTCGGAATTTCCGTCGAGGGGAACCCTCCCTTGTCCCTCTACGCCGCCCCAGTCGTGAAAAATCCGCCTAGGAAGGCTAATAAGGACCCCCTGACGGCGGAGGTTTGCACTCTCGGAGTGTATATATGCCTCTAGTTTTTTATTTAATATTAAGAGGAAGACAGGAAGAGAAAGAAGTTTAAGCACCCAATGACGTAGTCCTTAGCTGATAAATGAACAATATTACGTCAATGAATATTTTTTAAGCGTTTGTTCTTTCCTACTCCCTGAATAGAGACCCCATTTCATTATTAATATTTTTAGTATTTAACTCATTTTGCATCTTAATTCTGCACTCAGAGATGCCAAAATTTAATCACTTGTTTTTTTGGCATTTCCAACAACTCCACAAAGTTTCATCCGAATCCGTTCCGTACTTTTTGAGTTATCCTGCTGACAAACAAACCAACCAACAAACCAACGCCAGTGAAAACAGTACCTCCTTCGGCAGAGGTAATAAATCAGAAAATACATTATTATGACTTATAGATGTATATCGAAGAAAAAGCATTTCGTATCTTCAGAGGAAATTATTTGGTAAAATCCTTACACGAAAATATAATACCACATTGTTTAGCAATTTAATATAAAATGGAAAATATCATGTAGACTAAGTCTACAATATACTAACGTTACATGTCTGGTAATGCCAGTAACGACACAACATATGTGTTAATAATGAATATCTTCTCACAATTGCCAACCCGACACAAGCCTTGACAAATTACTTCTTACAATCCGTAAAATACAATAATGCAATCTTCATTCAGAAATTCCTCTAAAAAAATACTTAATTGTAAATACCTAGCTGAAGAAATAGGAAAGAACTGTTGTGTTCTGCACAAAAAGTTTCTGTGAGGTCACAATAGGATATACTTTTGAAATTAAATGTCAATATATTAAATTGTTTGGACATTGATCAATGACAGCCAAGATGTATATATAATATGATATATACAATAAATATGGCTTTAGGTGAACACTTTAAAACTATTTTTATGTAACTTTGCATCTACTAGATTTCAAAAATATTTTGAATTTCTAAAAGGAAGTTCTTTGGTTATTATTCAAATGAAATCATTGATAAAGATTTTAAATTTGCCTTTTATATAATTAATTGATATTAAAAGAACAGTTTTTAATTAGAAGTTACTCAAAACGGATTCAAATTTTTCCTTTTTCATATTTTCCCACGTTTTTTCCTTTTCCCTTTTTTGACTATTATGGTACTTATATCTTCTTACTCGACTCTACAGCACATAAATATATTTTACCTTTATGTATGTATTAAAAAAACCTCCTGGACACCCAAAATAAATAAAAAATAGAAAGGCGTCAGTAAATACCACACATTCCAGTGATATTGCTTTCATCATCATCAACTTAAGAATTATTAAAAGATCTCAAATTCCTTGCAGGGAGAGAATATCATCATTTTTTCACCTCATATTTCATTACGTCCGTATATTACACAAAATAATGCCAAGGGGAGCTCTTCGGGTAATAAATAGGATTTGACATTCCAATGGTTTTCTCAATGAGTGATGCGCCTCCAAAGAACATGACGATGATCCTTTTATTATATTCTCACCTCTTCAATATTGGGAGCTTTTATTCTATTGGTGTAACAAGAAGAATGAAGGGGATACTTTGATACATGTTTGAATTGCACAAAGAATCACCTCTATAGGAGAGCAGGGGACAAGAAATGACAAGGTTATTGAAGAGGGGGGACTCCCATTTTCCAAATTATTGACTTTTTAGAGTGTCCTTGAGAAAGAGTTTACAAATTTAGGGATAGCACACTTTTTTTGCAGAAAGTGATTGGTGGGAAAAAGGAGCGGGAAATATTTAAAAACAGCTGGCACTTTAATACATCGTTTCATTCGTGGCTTTTAGCATTTATAAAAGATCGAAACTATTATATTATATCCTCTTTCCGTTTGCCATTATATATATATATAGTTTACAAAGTAAAAAAGCACAAAAATATATATTAAAATACAAAAAACATTGAAAAAAAAAACATTAAAAAATGTTGAAACACCTTTTAAAGATTTACGGTTAACAATATTTGGTTTTGCCCATATGGTTCGACAGAATTATATCCGAATGGATATTAAAAACATTATAACATTAAAATTAATGTATTGAACCTAGGATATTATCAATGAGGTAGACCAAAGCCGACCATCCCTCTCGGGATTCCAACCTGCGCCCCCAACATTGAGAGTTGGACACGCTTTAACACACACGGCTATCGCTCTCCATTACTTTTTTACAATAATTGTTTGCAATTATTTTTTCATTTGAGACATTTCATTAGCTTTAAAATTCGATTATTTTCGATTTCACATTACATGGCGTAATGTCTTTTTGGGATAGTGCAGGGCATCTTTTGACATATTACCATAATAAATTTAGCAACTGATCACACTAAGTTAAATATGTTTATTTGATTACTCGTTCATGGCAAAAAATGGATAATCAATCTAGCTATAAGTTATAGGGGAAAAAGAGCATTTAGTTATCATGTAAAAAGTGGTTTAATGGCGAGGTCATATTTGAACAATAAAATCATCCTTTTACACTTAAATATCAGTAATGAATGAACTATTTTGCTATATTTTTGATGAGTTTTTAAGTGAGGTTAATGAAAATAGATGTATAAGAAAAAGAAAATTTGGGTTTTGTCCGATCTATAAATCGGATGAGGGGTTTCATGGTTTCAAATGTCTGAAATAGTGTACTTCTTCTGTTGTTTGTGACGACAGAAGGATGGTACTTAAAACATGAGATTCCTGGGTTCGTAGTATGCTCATTGTTTGTTTGTATCATAATCAAACAGATCAGCAATTTGATCTAAGAAGGCCGACTGCCTTGAATTATCCTTTGGCAATGAAATAAACCACAAAAGTCAAAGTAAAAAAGTATATGAAGGACAGTTTTTAATAAATATAATGATACATTAATAAAGTTATTTTTATGTATTTTTCATAAAATGAAAAACAAAAAATAATGTTGCAATGTCGTAAAAGCAAAGTGCAAGGTAATGTTTACTAAATTTAAAGCCAATCAACCATCTTTTCGGAATGTAAAAATAGGAGTGTGTCTTTTTAAGTTACGCTTATATTGACTGACATTTTTAAAATTATAGGTATCCTTGCTGTTACCTAAACGAACACAGCAAAAGAAAACAATTATATGGTTCTTTTTTTTAATTTTCTTATTATTATATGATATTTTTATTATTTTTATACCAATAACCAAATGTTGTGAGAATGTAATAATTTATTATTTCCTATAATTACAAATAGCATAACGGGATATTTACTGACCTGATGGCTCCAGGAAGAAAACAATTGGAAGAACGTAGAGGATTAAAAAGAAGGTCATGATGATTTTGTATCCAGGAGGCCCCATTCATTTTTTCTTGGCCTTTGATGGCTTTAAATGACGAGTGACTTCATTCTGTGGAAGAAAAATTGTATATAGTTTGTTATAAACATGTACTTCTTGAAATAAAATTAATAAATCTTTATTGAAATTCAATATATATATATATATATGTATTTATATATGTATGTATATATATATAGTTATATATATATAAATGTATTGTTATTATTTTCATATCTTCTCCAGGTCATATTGACCATAATCACTGTTCCTTTTTTTAACAGAAACGATTATATATATGTATATCAGGAAACGGCCGGGACACTTTTATCGCCGGGAGCCGGGCGGAACTTAAACTTTCCAAGCCGGGCAAAACCGGACCGGGACTGTTTTTTGAACGGCCCGGCCCGGTGTCTAAAATCACCGGGCCGGGACTTTAATATTTTCGTTGCTTCGTCATTCTAAAAAGACGACGTTTTTTTAATTATTTTTTTTAATTTAAAAATTAATTTCTAAATGAGTGAGTTTTTGTAAGAAATGTTGTTACTTTCAAAATGAAAAACAAACGGGCGGGCCGGGACGTTAGAAAAACAGTCGGGACCCGGGCTGGTCCGGTACTAGGTCGTTCCATATATATATATATATGAATATATATATATATATATATATATATAATATAAAAAAAAATGTACTGTTATTTATATTGATATCTTCTCCATGTTATATTGACCATAACCACATGATTCTTTTTTATCACAGAAACGATGAATCTCCAAAGGAAAGTATTTAATATATGTTTGATACGTTCATTGCAAACCATTCCGTATACGACATTAGAATAAATGTATTAACTACATCATAAAATAATCATAATTGTACATTTTGTTGCAATTTTTACCAACATTAATTTTTCTAGCAATTAAGAATATTTATTGAGACTCGAGTAGGATTATCCTGAAATACTTTCTAGCTTTAAAGTTTAAACTTAAGACTGTGATTAATTTTAGTTTGAAAATGTGTAAGGAAATAATTGATTTATCGGGATAACTTATTCAACTAAGTATTAAGATTAAGGGAGGGAAATAGCTCAGTGAAGTCGCGCTCGAAACTTAAAGTTGAGGGCGCAGATTCGACTCCCGAGAGGGGAAGGTCAATTTTAGTCAACCTTATTGAAAGATTATTGGTTCCATGACTCATTTAAGCGCTATAGTCTCTTTCATATCCACACGGATATTATTATTTAATGGATTGAATAAACAAAATGTATAAAAATTAAATATATATGATTTTCTAACTTGCTCATATATGTTATACAAATCGATTATAGGATAGATGGATAAATAAAACCCTAGGTAAATGCATAAGATGACATAAATAAATGTACTTCATTAGTTTATCATCAAGTCAATATAAATTATCTTTAAATTTATTCATGTTCGTTATCCAAAGTTGTCATAAAGCAAGAAACAAAGTAGTCTACATATAAGAAAATAGTACAAATATTATTTCAGTTGGATGAAACCGCATTCAATAACTACATAATTAGGACAGTAGAATTAGGTAAGTGTGTCAAGAGCTATGATCAAAATAGAATTTATACGTCAGCTTCCTCCTCTCTCTTTGTAGTGACGTCATTAGAAAATCAAGTTTTTGTAAGCATTGAAATGACTTACAAATGCGATAGGAAATCATTATAAATCATTTTTGAAAGAATAAGTAAATTGTTTTTTAATGGGAGATTTTATTCAATCACACAATAAATTCACAAAATCAACAAAAAATAACTACATATTATACTATGACTAGAAGGAGAAAGACAAATAATTTTTGAAGTATGGTTTAAAAAAACCCTATGATTTATAAATTATAGTGTAATGCATCTTAAAAATGTTTTTATAGATATGATATTCTTTTAAGGCCACCTCCGCTATCCTTGTGGAAATTTGGTGGTTTTCGAACCTATCGCAAATAGATTGGAATTAGCGATGACTTTCGATGCCAGTCTCAGTATAAGAAAATAGTACAAATATTATTTCATTGGATGAAATACCGCATTCAATAACTACATAATTAGGAAACAGTAGAATTCTGTAAGTGTGTCAAAGCTATGACTAAAAATATATTTTATACGTCAGCTTCCTCTCTCATCTTGCTTTGTAGTGACGTCATTAGAAATCAAGTTTTTGTAAGCATTGAAATGACTACAAATGTTATAGGAATATTAATAAATCAATTTTAAAAGAATAAGTAAATTGCTTTTATATTATATAAACTGTCATCACAAAGTTAAATATTGCTACATATTGAAAATAAAAAAAAAAGCATTATACATAAGAAAAATATAAAAATTAAAATTGTTTTCACCTTTGGAAATAATAAAAAGAATATTCATGGTTTAAAAAATCTAATCAGATATCTTGATGATGAATATTTCTTTGAGAATATTATATCAATTTAAAAAGATCACTTAATTGGTGCAACAAATCATTTTTTTGCTTGAAAGCTAATCATCCAGGAGTTTATAGCATCTTTTAATATATTTGCAAAAAAATGTTAAATATATGCAATTGTCTGCTTCAAGCACTGACCAGGGGGGGGGCAGAACTCATGTAAACAAAGAAGATATTTCCAATAAAAAAAATGTGACGTCATCACAGCTACGATTTGCCTATGTATCTAATACCTCTAGGACAACTAAGCTAAGAACGTAAAGGCTCTCATAGGAATAACGTCCGAGGCTCTCTCCCGCCACGAGCCACCCGGGACGCACAGCTTCAGCATCAGGGAGAAGTGGAAGTCCTGAACACCGCACGGGACTCTGAGGCCTTGGCTGGTAGCCCGCACGCATCTAGGAGCTCCGGAGCAACGTGGCCGTCTCTGCAGCTCCGCCTCCGCCGAAGCTCCCGGGTTTCAAATTTTTATTTCCTTTTGAATTAATCACTGTTTTAAAAATGTACTTTGATTTTATTTAAACAATAGCTACTATGCCGTTTCAGTTTTTCTTTTCTAATCAGAGGAATCTCAACATGCGTTCTGCGCATCTTGTATTATCTATTATCTTGAGCACTGACAGAAATTAATGATGGGTCAAAATTGAGAAGCTTTTGAATTGATTACTTTAATTGCACTCATCCATACTAAATAAATAAAGCGACTGCTCAAATTCAGAGGGGGAAATATGTATTTGTTTCATCATATCTGCCGATAAATGAATTATAACTCTTATTACACTGAGCAACAAAATGTGGGTGAACTCTCTACATTGAGTAAATGATACAGAATCTTTGAAATAAGACTCTCTCAATATAAATAAGGCCTTTTTTTGAGAGGGTCTTATTTCAAAAGATACTAAAAATCACTTTTTCCTTGAGTTTGAACCCATGTTAAGTAATTTTCTAAAGTGCTCCTCGATCACAGCATTTTAAATCTAAAGGACCAGACCAGGACAAAATGCAGTAAAGGCATACCAAATATCAGTATCAGCTCTACAAACTTATAAACATAAATTATATATATATATACATTTATCTATCTATATACAGGGCTAGGCAGAATTAGTGAAACATGGAAGTCACGCAATAGCTCCCAAAATACATAATTTATAAAATATATTACTTCAAAAATTCTGTTGGCAACAACTGCTTCAAAACATTTATTACAAAGTTATTCGCGTATCCACCATTTGCTCGAACCACAGCCCTAAGTCTCTTGACCACAACATTGCAAACAATTACGCACAATCTTCTCTGGATTCTTGTTCTAGGCAGCCTCAGCTGTGTCCATCAGCTGGTCCTTATTGACCCTGGCTAAGCATTGACCTTCCTCTACACCATCCCCTACATGGCAATGTCAAGGGGGTTGCAATCAGGAGATGAGAGAGGCCAAAGCTCCTTGCTCCAAAAGTGGTAAAATTGCCTGCACACCAGTCCTGCACAATCTTTGCAGTATGGGTCGAAGCTCCGTCTTGCTGGAAGCAGACAGGGATTCCACCAAACTCTTCCTAGATTCACGGGAATACTTTGGTTTACAGGAAGTCTAAGTACATGTTCTTGTTGATTTTAACACCGTCTGGAATCCGGTGCAAGGCCAAGGCTCCAAGACAATCACAGATGCCGGCTTCTGCATCTGGTAAACGTTTCTGGTATTCTCTAGGATCTTGGAAGCATCCCTGCACAAATACGATCATTTTGAGGATTGAACTCTTCTTGTGGTCTCGAAAAGTTTTTCATCAGAGAAGATCACAACGACACTAGGTTGTCTGCGTGCCATTTGAGAACCAACTTCGATCTAGCCTTCCTCTTGACCCTGGTGGCCTCGTTTAGTATATGTATCTTCCTGTACTTGAACGGCTTCATGCCCAGGTCAGCTTTGACCACCCTCCCGATGGTCCTCGCAGATACGTTGTACTCCTGAGCCATCTTATTCATTAAGCAGGCGGGTTACGAAGTATCTTGCCGGCGACGGCCTTGGTCGGCCTTGTTCAGCCTTGGTGTACTCACTGATCGCTTCTTTCCTTATTCAGGCTTCCTTGTGGTTTAGCCTGTCTCTTTGAAAAAAATTGGAACGCAAGATTAAGGTACAGCTTACCCCAAGCATGATCATGATAGCCTTGTGGGACTGGCCAGAGTCCAACAACTTGACGATGGTCGTTCGCTAGCTTTCATGGTCCATTCGTCGTTGTTTTTCAACAAAAAGTTGTGAAAACAACTCAGCATATGTACAAATGTACGCGAAACATAATTTTAAATCATAACAAAACCTCAAACTCATATTAAAAAATATATTGCACTTACAATCCGATGTTTCACTAATTCTGCCTAACCCTGTATATATATATATATATATAATATATTTAGTTTATACATTTCAATTGCCTATCAAATTTTATTTCCCACACAAAAGCACATTATACTTCTTTAGGCAAAGTAGAAGTAATGGTTTGTTTGTTGAGATATATCATATATTGAAGGAAAAAAGAAAAAATAAAGGAAACAAATTTATATCGGAATTACAGGATTGTAATATGAGTTTATCATTTTTACCATCAAAATAGCAAAAAGTATTGGGACTAGAGATATCATCAAATTTAATATACAAAACAATTTGGTTTTTGCCTGGTTCGATTGAGTTGAATTTTTGAAGATATGCTTTAGTATTATAGCATTTATATTCTTATATTAAGCCTTTTTATTTTCAGTGAGATTGATTAACATTTCGAGATTTTAATCTATTCCCTACATAGAGAGTTGAACACTGTGTTTTGCAGCTAAGCATTGAAATACATAGCCTTAAAATATCCAATAATCCTATTTTAGAAATATACATAAGTAAGCACTAAGACATTTTTAGGCCTATCGTCAACCTTGTTATTTTTTCTATTGTAAAAGCAGGACTTTTAGTCAACAACAAATATTACATATGTTATTTGTTTTAACGGATTTCAATTATAATTATAAGAAATACTTTTACTACAATACGTATATACTTATACATTATATTACTTTTCTTATTCTCCTTCTGTTTCATAAAGTATATTTACAAAAAATAGTCATTTTCAATCAATTTCAGTTATTGAAAATACATAACAAAATTCAAAAGTTCAAAATTCTCGTCCGCTGGCAAAGTCATGCTCAAATGCGCAACTTGCCATAACGATCTCGCACGCGTCTTGCTAGGAGTTCGAAGAGCAGATCGGTGACGTGTTGCCGACCTTCTCGACAAGTCACATCTTCTATTGTAAATTATATTGTAGTAAGCAGGCTGTTATATCCGCTTGGAAGGCTATAAAAGTAGACATCTTTTCCTTGGAGAGGACGTTCGAAAGCTTCGATGAGCGCAACCTTAGTGCTTGAATAAGTCTCAAGAAGCCCGTGTCTAACAATTGCATCGCTGCCGTCAACCTTTCAAAGGCCTTGAGCTCGTCACTGCGATTAAAAGATGCATGCACATTATCAAGTGCTCGAAGGGTGGCAAAGACAATGCTGGGCTGTCTAGATCCTTCTAGTTCATTATCCATAATCTTCTTATAAAATTATATATATTATGTATAGATAATAGTAGTTTTTATGGATTTGCATATCAATATAAGACATTTTTAATGCCACGTTTAATTTATTGCTTTCTGAATTATCTCCTTTGCTGTACCAAACATTTTAAAAATATTCTTGTTTTTTTGCTCTTGGCCTGCCTTAAATAACAAAGAACATATATTGGATAAATATAAACAAAATATGTAGGAAGGCTAAAGATATTAAAAACAAAGTAAATATATATAAGGTTTTTTATATATACATATTTATTATATATATACCTTATATATATCCATATATAACCATATTGATATCTATAATATATATAATATATTTATTATTATTACTATATATATATATATATTTATAGGGCTGTTCTTATTTTTCAAATGTTTGAAATGTTAGCAACATTGTGGATTTCTGTTTTTTGGTGATAAAAGAAACGACATACAAAGTTTGAACAAAATCGGTCAACATTTACGAGGTCAAAGTTTAAAAATTTAGTAAAAATATAGCTTTCCACAATTTCTCAAATGGTGGGCTTTACAGACTTCAATAAAAATTACTAATTTAAAGGAAATCTAATTTACTACCAGACGTATTTTTGATGTTTTTTTTTACTAAAAAAAGTTTTTCTATAAAAACAAAGAAAAAATGGAGTGTGTAATGTTAGCATTTTCATATCTTTTTTGTATCAATTAACTTCACCCTCCTGTAGAAGATGACTTGTTCGCTTCAGAGTACATTGATTTAGTAAAAAAAACTAGTGAAAAGGATGCGCAAATCTGTTTAAAACTTATATATTCATCAATATTATTGTTTGAAAAATCAATTTTTGTTTATTAAGCATCCATTTATTTAGAATCTTAAAAATTGCATAATTCATTAAAAGCTGAATGATTTAAAGTTTTTTGTTTGTGTCTTATAATAGGTGGGACATCGAAAACAAATTTCTAATTTAACATTACGTATATATTTAAATATTAAGCTTTTTTACTCTTTAAATAAAATATTTCTTTTAAATATATTTTTACATAGTTCGAAAATTCAATTTTTAATATTTCAAAGTTAAATAAGCTGAAATGAGATAAATACTGACATCTAATTTCATGTTTAAATATAGATTACCAAATATTTTACACAAAAAAAAGCAATATAAGGTCTTTTAAGTGATAATAGTATTCAATCACAAAATAGTATGTTGCAATATATTAAAAACACTTCCTCACAAAACACACAAGGGTTCTTTTTTCATAATTTAATCATTGAAGTGAAAAAAAGGACAAGTACTTAATTTTAAAAGTTCAATAAAACAAGAAAATCTTCCGTTTTTGACAAAAAGAGTTATTGAATGGATAAAAATTAATTTTAGAACTTTTCCAAATCCATATCATAATCGATTTTTGGTCATATGGTAAAATATTTTTTTAGTGGAATTTTTAATGCGGTAAGATAATTATAATCAATTTTTGTTTCCTGATATATTTCTTGCTATTTTTTCAAATTTCCTGTATTATTTAGATGGTTATTAAAAAAGTATAATAAATAAAATCAACATTATAGTTTATAATAAAATATCTAAATAAAAGGCGTACATAAAAAAAACTCATATGAACTGATTCATTAAAATACTTAAAATTTTAAATAATTATTTGACTTTGTAGGGTAAAACTTGATAACGTTCCCGGGCACTTATCCATGAATCATTATCACGAATGGAATCTTGAGGGTGAAGGCGGTATATCGGGCAGCAGAGGAAATCATCACGGAACGAAGAAATTTTTGGTTTTTAAGCTTTCCTTGTTGACAAAACACTCGCATTGTAGGCCCTACAGCTTGACAAAGAAAACTCCATAACCTTGCTTTTGGGAGTTGTAAGCTATAGCTTTTTAAAGGTCAAATAAAATAGATACTTTTACATACTTTTTGGCGACGTTCTTCAGTCTCTTCAATTGATTGGCAATAACTTTTCTTGATACCAAAGAATGGACAGTGGACAAAGCATGCTCTACGTCATTGTAGAGCTTACCTTTTCTTTTTGTGCCTATATGGTTCGATAGAATTGCATCCGACGGGATATAAATAAGTATTATAGTGCTAAAATGAGTCCATCCAACCTAGGGTCTTATCATCAATGAGGTAGACCAAAACTTGCCAAACCCCCCAAAATTGAGAGTTGAATAAGCCTTAAAATAAAGGTTATCGTACCCCCTTACCATTTTTGGAGGCTTTGGAATCGAATCTACATCGTTTAAAGTGTCTTGCGAAAAAATATGATACATTTCTTGTGAAATAAGGTCTCATTTCTTCTATCGATATTAATTCAAATATTGTTATATAAACAGACATCAAATAAACAAAGATATCTTTATATTTATAATTAACGTGAATAGCCATAAATTCGTATTTGGCTTTGGGGATCATATTGCTATAGCTTTATCACTTTAAAATAAATTTACATGCCCAAATTTCCAAGTGGTCTAAGATACAAAGAAAATTGTCCAATATTAAAAATATTTGGAGATTGTTTTGATCATCTAACAGATCACAATTACGAGTATCAACATTGCGAAGTAGGGTATATTTATGTGGATATAAATATTTTTATAAACACACTTTAGAAACTAAAGAGAAAATATATTATTGTAAAAAAACCTCATCGTTTTAAATATGTTCGATTGAGTGTCTAGAATATATATGTAAAATTTCACTTTTAAGCGATACTTTTACGTTTGAAATACTTATTATCTGCTAATTCAGAAGAAAAAAAATCACTATTCGGGTCGACTTAAATCATTTCAACCAATAGTATACAAAGCTATGGTTTTCCGCATTAAGATTAAATTTATTAAAGTGAAGATAATTTTCAGGACTTTCTATGAGACATATTTGTAATAAATATATTCATGCATGGGCCTTATAAGTTCATCATCAATACTGGCAAATAATCCACATATATCAGACAAGTCGTGATACAAAAGATACAGCGAGTTTAGCCAATTGTCCTACTAAAGTGTTCCGTATTATTGGACTTGAAAATGTCTTTACCGTTTTTATTGTTTAACAAATTTATAAACAAAGTGTACATAAAGTATCACGCTGATAATTTAACCTTTAGTTGTATGACCCTTGTAAATAGGTGACAATATCAACTATTACAACATGTTAAGAAGCAGGAATAAATGTTTTGCTTAGATGGTCCATACGCGTGCGCTCGTTCATATCACTGTTTACATAAATAACAAAACAAAAAAGAATACAATAGTACATAATAGTTATTTTCTTTATACATGAGCTTATAAATATTTTCTAGCCTCCTAGAGCACCCCGACTTCATCTTGTCAGTTCATCAAAAATTGTTATGTTAATATAAGAACAAAGATGGTCTTTGCAATTTCAAAGAGCATTGCTGATTTCCTTCAATCACATGTACATTATAGCTTAAAGCTCTTTGGTTTTATTTTATTCCCTCTATCTCATCAAATTGTAGATTATTTGATCGAAGAATGAAAGGGGAAATGGAAAAAATCTATAAAGAAACTCAAAAAATAGAATGGAATATACTACTTATACGCCATCAGCATGTTATATATATGCTGCGGATGTTTGATTCCTTCTGCTGCAATACCATCGATTCTATTATTTCTAAAGATGATACAAAAATAAAACATATATGAGAATGTGTGTGCATTGTTTGTTGTATAGGTCTATTATACAACAATTCTCTTGGACGACATGGGCTCTGTTTTTATTTTTTTCTACAATATGTATATACCAAAAAAATCATTCTATAGGTTTTTTATCATGTTGCCCCTTTTTCTGTTCTTCAAAATGGAGATAAAATTGCTTGTATGGGAAGAAAATTGTCTTTACTTATCGAAAAAGGAAGAAAAATATATAAAACAACAGTTTCTATGTCTAAGAACTCCTTACTTATCCATTCATGATCTCTTAAACATTCTTTGGCAAGTTCTTCAGAGAAATCGAATAAAAAAGAGGACATTTGGCTAATGACTCCAGAAATATTGAAAAGATGCCTTAATTAATGAGACTTTTATGAGGGTAATTAATGAGTTTTCTTAGAGGGGGGCTTACCGCGGATGGTAATTGTGATGGTGGGAGGATAGGATAAGGGAAGACAAAAAATAAGGGATTACACAGGATTTCTTGACTCACTACACACTCTCTTCTACTTTCAAGAGCTTTCACGCTACTGCGTAAGGATGAAGAATATTTCTAAAGCGAAAAACCAAGAGAAGGGGGAAATTTCCCCCCTTTTTCCGTCGTCTTCGCGGTTTTTTATTTCTCCTGACTCCATTTTCTTCTTGCTCCCACGGAGCGCTAAAAAGAGACCTTCTCTTGTCTCTTTGGTAGTGAGTGTATCAAAATATATGAGGAGAACCAGAATAGAAGAGGGGGGGGGGGGGACTTATAAAAAACAAGAAGTATTAAATGAAATCATGACAGTTGCATTTTCAGGATGAGGGATACTTGAGTTTGTATACAATAAATAATCTTAATGCTTATATGGTATAAAAACAAGGATTCTGATACGAGTCTTTGTGACTTTAGAATCTTTCATTTATGTGGGCTAAATTTTCAACGACTAATGGCTTTTAATCTTAATTCCTACAAGATTTAACTAGCGATGACAACATTTTAAATATGGTCATAATATATATTTGATTGAGCATAAAATGTATTTATCTTATAACATTTGCCGTTATAAAGGACAGAAAAAAATATAAATCAAGAAATTTTTTACAGAAAACTCCTTTCAATTAATTATGGTTTTATTAAGTTTCTATTTTGGCATGAATGCCTACTTATTTATTCCATCCTGAGCCCCTAAAGTGCTCAATAAGGCAACTATTGAAGGTTCTACTGTCTCCATTGATAGAAGCATATATCTTTGAGTAATCAAGTATTGCAGAGTTCAAAAATATATTAAGGTTTCACAAATTGAAAAGCTTAATCTTATTCTACTAAGAGTCGAAATAGACAAAAGTAGAATCATCCCGAAGACGCAGGCTTTGAATTTTATCCAATGAACTGCAAGGCTCTTAGCTAAAATAAGCATAACTCTACCAATCACTTATGAAAGAAAGTTGAGACCTATTTTTCTAGCAGTTTCAGCTCGGTATTTGGCGTCCTATTCAAAGTCTCAATGTTTGATTACTAGGTGGGGGCTATGCTGGGAGGTAATACGAATTGTTCCATTCCATCTTGAAATCAGAGACTTTCAGAGTTTTAAAATATGTTTGATGGATTTAATTTGTTTGTTTTGTTTTATTGGTTCCATTTTATACTCGACGTCTTTTATTAGTTTAAAAATATATATATTTTTTATAACTTACTCGCATATTTGGGCGCCTACGGCGCCCATATTTATTACATAAGTTTCTTAAAATTTGTATCATGGATTTTTGGAGATAAAATAGTTTTCTAAATGTCAATGAGTTACAATAATTTTCTGTTTTGGTACAAACATTCCTCATAAAAAGTTTGACTTTGTCAAAGAATATGTTTTAAGTCACATGAGATGCTTTTTTTTTTTATTTTTTTCTCTCTTTATCTTGAAAAGTAGGTAGTAAAATCAGAGAAGGTGTATTTTTTTCATTTCTGGTCCATCACTTTGCAAATAGTTTATTAGGTCCGCCTTGACCCAAGGATTCCATAGATACCTTCAAAGTTCAAATCTGACCAAATGCGGGAGGAGAGTATTGTGCGGACATACAGACGGACAGAGATTGGTGAATTATTATAAAGATTTAAAAAAAGTCCCCTTTTTCCTTCTTTTTGTAAGTAACTTTTTACTCTCTCCTCTTCAGTGTCACGACTATCAAATATTTAAAAAATCATTAATTAAGTCTATTTGGTTTGTTCTTATCATTTCCTAGAATAAGTATAAAAGCTATTAAGTCAATGTAATAATTACTCCAGGGAAGCAAAGTCTCTTAATGCGATCATGTTTTCTTTTTTCTATACCTTCATATTGTAGAAGAAATTTTCTTTATTGCTATTTTAACTTAGCATTTAATGTACAAATGTCAATTAGACTTGACATCTGCACGTATTTCTCCATTACGTTAATTTCTTTATGAAAATGTTTGCATATCCTTTCTGTGTACTCTTCTAAGCATAGGAATGACATGTGGTGGTGTAGCGTGTAGCCCGACTTTGTTTGATTGGTTCGAAATTGCCTGAGAAGAAAGAATCATAAACACCCAGAGTAAGTTGTTCCTTCCACAAAATATGCAATAAAATTGATCTAATATTACTAGTATATCTAATTTCATTGTTTTAATTAAATGTTTCTAGGAATAAAATGGAAATCAGATATCAATCTATAATTTGACGTCTGATGCCTTTTAGTGCATTCATATTTTCAGCTTGTTTAGTTATAATATCAAATAATATTATTATATTTTTTTCAGATTGTTCGGATATAATTCTCATATTTTTATATTTAAGTCTGTTATTGTCAGTTTTATACTTTTACATACATATATTTTTTATTTATAAATATAATGATTTAATAAACTTAGTGTAAGCTATTATGTTTTATATTATTTCCTCTTTTAATATTATTATCAAAACAGACGATTCCCTATTTTATGGATTTTTTAATAACTCAATGTATAAAACTTATTTAAAATATACTTTTTAGATGAAAAGTA
>CP045900.1:19542564-19578521 GCA_013387185.1 Caligus rogercresseyi | reverse complement strand
ATCTATATATTTTCATCGGGACGGCCTTTATTTAAATTCATAAATACAACAACTCAGATAATATAAAATTTATGATAAGTTATACTACATAAGACAATATTAATAGTTTATTTTAGATACTATTTCTATTAGAACTAAAATATATCAACTTCAGACATTTTAAATCCTCAACCTTTCATATAAGACTAATTGTTGCATCCTGAAAAAATATAATAAGCATTATACATAACGTCATATGTTCAACCCAAGCAAAATAAAACTACTACATAGATAGCAAGAAAAGGTTGTTGTCACAAAACAACACCAAACTAAAATCCACTATTTTTTAACATTGGTTCTTTATGTTGCAATGTCCGATAGTCAGAGTGATGTCCATTTATCGACTGAATAGCCCATAAAATAAAATTGCTTTTTTTCTTGTGTATACTTGATAACTTGTTTTATTCAAATAATATTAATAGATATATTAGTGAAGTCAGAGTTGGACTACCGAATGTAAATCGGTATATAGAACTGGAAGCGTTGTTACCTGGTGTGGAGAAGTTGAACTTTGAAAAATAAATAATCAACTCCGAAGCTGAAAGCGCATTTAATATCGACAACATATAACAAAAGTAGTTCAATAAATAATTTGTTTGCCTTCCATTTCCTTCAAAATCCGAGTGCATTTATGATTATATAAAATTAACATGTATTAAATTTCAATTAATCTCTAAAAAAATATAACAAATTATAGGCTTAATAGTCTTTTTGTTATAAATTGTCCGATATTAAATGCATATGAAGAAGTCACAAAAACAGATTCAAAAGAATTTATCTTTATTTCTTATCTACCGAACCGATCGGATATTCGGCATTCGACAGATATATAATTAATCTACCGAACCGAACCCGCTCTGGTAGGAGTCCATTCAAAGGATTCCTAAATGACATGGATCCAGGCTCATGAGTAATAGACAATTAGTGTTTTGAAGGATGAATTTCTTCTCCCTGAATTAATGTTCAATCTTTGCAGCCCCAGTGAAGTGGCACTTTGTAGCATTTTACCAACTGGTTTTTTTTATTTCCCTCTCTTTTTTTTTTCAACCAATTACGTTTCCAAAACATCACCTTTTTATATTTTTAAAGTATATTACACCCTTGGCTTATAAAATATCTTAATTACCCGATTTTGTTGTAAATTTAATATTATTAGTTGTAACAAGTCTTTATGACCTTTGTACGTTTTTTATGAATTTTTTTATATTATACTTAAAGTTAATAAAAATGTAAAATCTCCTTATTTCATATTTAATGTAATCCTTTGTGGTTTCAAATTAATTTAAATATTAAAATCGAAAGAGTTATGTATTTAAAGTATGGCTTTTACAACGACTTCATTTATCTATACAGGAACTAGGTTTCATTTTATGATATCATCAAAATGTGATCAGGATTTTTTTTCACAATGATAATTTTTAAGTCTAAATCGAACGTCGATAATATTGAAAATAGATTTTAGGTAACGAATCGTTGAACCTAAAACATTTATTTAGTTTTTGTTGTCAACATATAATAGTTTATAAAATATCCATATTTGACAAATATGTTTTGTCAATTGTCCTTGTTAGATAGTTACTAGAACTGATGGTATATAAGCTTCAAGAAGTCCAATGATTAAAACTTGAATTCACTTTATTTTAGCTCGGCGCTCTATTGATGGCCAAAACTATCAGTTTGTGAGGATTTTTTTTGGTAGAATAAATATACAGAGAGTTTTTCCGTAGAGACTCTTTAAAATGACATTGGCATTTTTATTTTACTGCTCATTTATAAAAGTAATTTAATTCCAATAAAAAAATGTATTTTTTAAATGTTTTTAGTATCTAAAGAATTTGTTTTTAGTTTTTTCGGTCTCCAATAGAGGTGCAATCAATTTTTTAACCGATTGTGATCAAATAGTTTCATACAAAAAATGTCATTGTTAAAAAAACCTTCTACTCACGATATATTGAATAGGTATCTATTTTATATGCCTGAACACTACCTAGATATTTTATCCCTTTTATGTTTTTTTAAACATATCTGGTTTATTTATGTGTTTGTTTTGTATTTTCTTTTTTTCTTCAACAAAGAGATAATTAGAATTGATTGAGAATGTTGAGTCATAAAAAAACTCTATTAAAAAGGTTTTTTTAAAATGTTTGTCGCTAAAACAAGATCTGAAGGATTTATAATAATGTCTTAACCCTTTGTCTTTACTTCAGATATTGTATAATTGATAAAAACATTTAAAAAAGTAATTAATTACTTACATAACTAAGATTTCAACGACATCAATTCAATGCAAACTTTAATATTATAATATACTACTACTACTACTTTCCCTGATTTATATAATTGCTTTGGCATTCAGCTAAAAAGGGAATAATAGAGGTTTCTTTCCATCATTGATTCCATAGTAATTTTTCAAAAATGTTTTTGATGAAATGAAATGGAGAAAAATCTATTTGTTTAATGTGTTGAGCATATCAATATATCTTAGCTATAGGGCGTATCATTATAATGTCATATTTATGTTTTCAAATTTGAGATAAATATTCTACGAACATAGATATAGTAAAACCACACCACCTTTTAATTCTTTCCATTGAGATATAAAGACATACAGTGCTTATTGGATTTTTTCAGAGAAGTACGTCATATTGCCCAATATAAACAAATATCTCTATATCTATGATCAGCTTACAATGACGTATTACAATTACTTTGTATATATTGGACAATGGCGACGATGTTTCTCTGCTATTGAAGGGAATAAGCTCTTTATATATTTATATATCTCTAATGGGAATTCATTTCACATTCATATGAATACATGCAAAAGATTTTTGACATGGCTGAGTACGATGGATATTAGGAAGAAAGGACCAGGAAAATATGGACTAGGAAGAAATGGACCATGAAATAATGGACCAGGAAGGAATATACCACAGGTAGAAAAGGAAAATTCTGACTCATGGAAGAAATGGAACCACTACATAAGTAGGCAAGCTTTTGCGTGGAATATATCTAAGTATTGTACAAATACTATTTCTCATATAAACTGAGTTTATAAATGATCTAGAATTATTTTATTTTTGCAATTTTAGATAAATAATCTCTTCTTTATGTCAATTGTAGTTCAAAATCACCCAAATTAGCGTCATATACGTGCATTGTCTTAAATATCGAACTACCGATGTTAGAAGCACTCAAAAAGTAATACATAGAGAATAAGAAATATATATTCCGAATTTCGGGTGCGATCTGTGATAAAGGGAATATTTGAAGAGATAAAGCGAAAGGGTAGTCACAGTCTAGCAATAATAAATTGAGAGAGTCCTCCAATGATCCGAGTTCAGTATTCAATATTTGCAATCCGGCCGAAGGAAGGCATCTCATCACTAGCAGTTCAATGCCTTGGTCCCCCTCGAGTTCAGTCGCCTCCCTCAGTTTATATGAGAATAGTATTTAAATACTTAGATATATTTCACTCAAAAACTTGCCTGCCTTTGTATTTGGTCCATTTCTTCCATGATCTAATTTTTCTCTTTCTACCTTGGCCATTCCTTCCTGGTCCATTCTTTCCTGGTCCATTTCTTCCTATTCCATATTTTCCTGGTCCATTTCTTCTGGACACCGAGTATTGATTATGCATATTCCGGCGAGTATTTATTGTTTACTGTAATTTCTCAATCGCGAGTAAATTTGTCGCGGAGCTTTTTATAGGCGCGTTTTTTTGTCGCGGGTAAAACATCGCTTGCTCTTTTATAATAGTCAGGTCAAATTTTTGTATTCTTCTTTTTGTCGCAGGTAATGTTTGTGGTTCGCCAAGCTTTTTTGTAGTGGAAGGCATTTTCCTTCCGCGCGTGTTTATTTTTTACTTTGTGGACCTATTCATGGGGACTCTGTCTGGGGTCCCATGGGGTTTGAATCTACCGCTGACATTTTTAGGGAGAAGAGACACGCGGTCTTAAGGGTTGTGCACACCTTAGCCTCGGGTGTTCCGCCGCGAGTTTTGAAATCTACGCATGCTCAACGGTGGATTTCAACGTTATAGAACCCCCGGCTTGAACTGGCGTACCCCCCCCGCCCCCCCCCCCCGCCCGAGATTATTTATATCAAAACCCCAAAAAACCCCAAAACTCTTGGGCTAAATATGGATTTTCCTCCTTCAAAGGGTCCCCTGTATTTCTACATAGTCTTCCTCGGATGAGGCATGCATATCTTGCAAGATGTAGTTCTGAAAACCACTTAACCCGAGTTTGTTTTAACATTTAAGAGGATGTCGGCGGTGGACTCCAACCCCTTAGACCCTCGATAAGGGGCAAGGGTACACGCGAAATTAGTGTCTTAAAATTTATTGAGTTGTTTTTTTCCGACCCAGAAGGGTCTGCATAGATTCCGAACCCATGGGGAACACGACTAAGCCCGGTGCAATCCTTTAAATTAGTTTTGGTTTTAAAGCTGTATAGAATTACAAGAGCAAGGGCTTGATAATAATTTTTTATTTAATTGCCAAAAACATAAACTATTAACTTTCCAAAGTAGCTAAATCTTCTTTCTGGACTAAGATGACAATCGAATTGAAGTTGGTGTATTTGCATCAATTTTATGGTTTTTCTTGACGTTTGCTTTAATTCTGCTTTGGAGTAATCTCTTTATAAACATACGCCGATTCATATCCTGCAAATTAATATTTTGCTGTTATAGGATTGCAATTGATACCAAATTGTATTAGCCCTATTTAGAAACCATATATACATACTACAAAGTGCAATTTTTATTCAGATATTCCCTAAAAATCATACTATTTTTGCTATAAACCTAATTCTATATAAAATGTTTACCTGTTTGGTCCTTTGGAATTACATCCGTGTTGATATATATGTATTGTAGCATTCAAGCCATCAAAGTTGACCGCGTCCCCTCTTGGGAGTCAAATCTGCAACCTCAACAAGTAGATTCGAACTCACTTCTGTCAGATTAATTATATTCGACAAGGAAAACTCGGAATAATCAGATATGAATATTGATTTCATTGCTTATTAAGTAATATCCAATATTATTTATCTTACATCTTTATCTCATAGTCATCATCTCATCTCTTACATATAATTGGAGCTTATCATAATTGAAGAAATTCATCCATATCTTGTTTATAACTCAGATACGAAATATGCTTGCATATTGGAATATTTTTATGTCCTATTTAAATTTGCCAAGCTTCATTTTTTGTTATTTAGTTCAGTGAAATTGCTATATTGCATCCGAGTGGATAAAAATTGACATAATAGCCAGGGGTGAAGGTGTGCCGGAACGCCGTAGCGGCAAATGGTTTCCATGCCCGATCAGCGTTTTGTTAAAAGAGGATGAGAGTGTCAGTATCGTGTTTATGGTTAAGGTTATGGCAGATGTTGCACTGACGTCAATGCTTTACAGGGTTAGGATGAATCACACTTATTATAAGGTCCATGTTTATTCATTAGAGCCCACACGCACGTCCCTGTACATAAATTAAATGGAAACATTGGATTCAATACAAACACATGTGTATCTTAAGCAGCACGTTATGATATGAATAATTGTTAATAAATATCATTTAAAAAATCACCCTATCGGCAAAGGTTTGAACCACTTGCATCCCAGATTAAAGCAATATGGAAAAGTCTAATTTAAAATGGTTATTCGTATCTGTTTGTTAAATCTATCCTTTTGATTAGACTCATTTCGATGGCTCTCCTTCAAAACCATTTATATAACCAAGTAGTTGCCTTACTTCCTACTTATATATATCTTTCATATCTGCAGGGATTTTTTACGACTTTCATTCTATACCTAATCTTTGATTCTCTCATCGGTTTTTTTTTCTTCTTCTTGTTGTAATAAAATTAGTATTCATGGTTATCTCAGATTAGAGTATGTATAAACAACAGAATAAAAAATTCAAAGCATTTTTCCAAGGAGAAAAAAAGAGAAGAGAAGTTTGAAGACTAAACTAAGAAAAATGTAAAATCTTTCTTTTTATATATTCTCCTAACACTTAAAATGAATATTTAATATTTATTAGAAGAGGAAAAGCGGGATCTAAAGTGAGGGAGAAAGCTGACTTTTTTAGAAAAATTAGTTTTATATACTTACTTTCAAATGATGCGTCTGTGAAAAGAGGAAAAGAATACGCATTTCAAGGTATCTGTATAAACATTTATTGCAAAAACAATATATTCCTTCTGTTATACGTAGGGATAAAAAAGATGGCTGTGGATTATTTTAATACCGACATGATACTTATAATAGAAAGAGAAAAAACTGAAAACATAGAGAATCTCTCTGGCCTCTCAATATTATAGTATTAAATAATCACAAACCTCTCTCTTTTTCATAACAAAGCTGTTATTATTATTATTGCGTTACATTAAACAGCTTGAGTTATTTAACTCTAGAGGAGGAACCTTGATACGGAGTTCCCCCCTGTGACGGAGTCACTTATTCGACAGGATTCCGGACGAGAAGAACTCTATTGTCTCTTGTCGGGACTGACTTGTTCTTATGATAAGTAGTTCAATGCCTCCCTCGTCACGGAAGGCTCTCTAGGCTTCCTCTCAAAGCTATTATTCTCTTAGTATTTTACTGGCCGATTTGACGACGAAAGTGAAGGAGGAAGACAGTAAAACCGCCCCTCATAATTCATCTAGAAGATAAAAGAAACAACGCATCAAAATGTATTGAATTTTTTTCTAATAAATGTAAAAAATAATAAAATAGTTAGTAAAAAAATCTGTTATGAAAAAGGGAGAGGTTTGTGAGGTTTAATACTAATAAAAGAGGAGGCCAGAGAGATGTCTCTATGTTTTCAGTTTTTTTCTCTTTCTATGTCAAGTCGGTATTAAAATAATCCACAAAGATTGTTCTTCCAAACTAACTAGAGAACATTGTTTTTTTCAGTTGGCACCACTGTTTTCTTTCTCTTTCTAGGGCCGATAGTGGGAGTGAGAGGATCTATTTATCGACATATATGAACAAACAAATAAAATAATTTCATCTTCAAGAAGAGAAACATGCTTTATTCAATTAATATTAATAGATGGAATAGGAGGAGTCTATAGAGATAAAGATATAGCTTATTCCCTTCAATAGCTGAGAAACATCGTCAGCTGTCGCCTGTGCCCAAACTAAACAAAGTAATTTGTACTACGTCATCAAAAGTTGATTGTAGAGATAGAAAGATTTGTTTATATTGGGCACTAAAACCATAGAGACATAAACACATAGAAAGCTTATTGTATTCTTTAGAGAAATACGTCATATGCCCCAATTTAAACAAATCTTCTCTGTCTATGATCAACTTACGATAATGTAGTACAAATTACTTTGTTTATATACTTCTTAAAAACCAAACCACCAATACATCTAGTCCTGCAGCTTTTCTGTCCTTAAAATGTTTTCATATGTATTGCAAAATTTGATATTTGGTAAAAATAATATGCTTCCCCACTTTTGGCTTAGGAAAGTGGGTTCTTACCCCACCAACTAATCCTGAAATCGCTGATGAAAAAGCTTTAGAATCGCACGCGTGTCTGTTTTGGATTTTTCTAGTATGATGATTTTTTTTACGGATGTTATATATTTTTGTGATAATTTTCAATGGTGAGGCCGCAGGTTCGACTTATTCAGATAGGGGAATGTCAATATTTTTTTTTTTGGCCAACAGGCATAATTTTATATTTAAAAAAAAACAACAAACAATAGACATATTTAAAAAAACCCGAAAGAACATTTGGGTAAAAACATCATTCTTACGACATGTATCCTTTAAAACTTTAATGTGGAGTTTAACCATTGATAAAATCCCCGAAATATCGGTGCATGATGCACTTCTCCTTGCATATAATACATGCTGTGTTTTTGTATTTATAGAATTTATAAAATGTTCATCGAGTCCAACATAAAAGGCTATAAAGTCACTTCTCTTAGGTTGATAAAAACTTAAATTGTCGATTAAAAGATCGGAAACAGATTTATATAAGGACCAAGATATGTGCAGTCATATAAAAAGTGGTCACTGGACTCACTCTCCGTACGGCAAAAATAGGGGAATGTCAATATTGATGTATCGCATTGAAGAGTTCCTTGGATCGATTGAGTAAATTGAAATTGTATTATTATAATGCATTTTCATATCCACAGGGATGCAACTCAATCATTCATATGACAAAACATATTTTTTTTCTTCCAATCTATTCTAATTTGATTTTGAATTGACAAGTAAGATGATATGTCCTATGTTTTTGGTGTTATAACCTGTTGTGACGTAGCATCCAAAAGCCACAAAACAACAATTAATTTTCACATTTTCATGGCCTTAATGTATCCAAATGTCATAATTTTTAGTAGAAACATAAATGAGTCAAGCCGAATGCTGAATGAATCACAATTATTCTCAATCGCCATTTTCTTCTGGCTTAATAAACTCATCTGAGTCCCCACTGCCTTATAACCTAAAGCTTTAAATTGAATTGACAAAAATTTGTTGAAAAATATTTATAAATGATACAGGCCAAGAAGCTCTCAGCCTTTTATTATAAATGCTTAGTGTTCTTTCGGATGATTTGTTTTATTTCACAAAATTATAACGTCATATATATATAGATGTATATATATATGTATATATATATATATATATATATATATGAATGTGTTTCCAAAATTGATTGGTATGAATTATTACAGTCATGGACACTGAGAATGAAATTTTAGAATACTTTGCAAAAAAATGTTGTTAAGGATGTTTTATTAATGTACAAACTTGTCTTTAAATATAATTTTTGCAGTTGGCAACACAATTTTCATTAATCCTTCAGGATGAGAAAAAAATATCCTCTTCTTGAGCATAAGTTGTATTTATTTATTAATAACCAAAAATATTAAAAATATATAAATTCGTAAATGGCACTAATCAAGGCCCATAAAAATGAACTTGGTATGTTTAAATATGATACCTGTATTTAAACTGATGTAATACCAGATTTTTAAAGTTCCATATTGCCGCTCTTTTTTCGACCAATCACGCTCAATAAAAGATCTCAATGTGATATCCTTTGTTTTAATCCTCCACATTGTTGTAGAGAAGAATCTCCCAGCTTTTATCCGAAAACCTCTTTCAATATAGCCTTGATTTTAGAAAGTAACTGATAATGTTGTCCTTGTAATGACCGTGACGCAGTCACGGAATGAGTTCATTTCGAATATATAGCACAGAAGAACAATCTATTATTTTCGAGTATATATTTTGATATCGCTTGATCCCAATAAATCATTTCCCATAGATTATTTCTGACACAAAATATATAAATTTGTTTCTAATTATCCTTTGAAGACAAAAAGGATGCATAGCTTTTTTTAACGCTGCTTTCTTTTGACTCATATTTCGAGTTTATGAGTAGGATGCTTGACTCATATATCATATCTTAGATGACTAAGCTTGCTAAAATAGACATATAGTCTAAATTTACATCGATTCATTGTATGTAATGCGTTTTAATGTTTCCCAATACATATTGGACTTATAATAATATCTTTCTTTTCACTGTAGCCGTGTAAATTGTTCTTGAAATGGAGAACACCTTTATATTGGAAGACCACAAAGTAATTTGAACGTAAGAATCAGGACTATCAAAAAACTTGCCTCTAATTTAAGTAAGTCTTTCTTCAAACTAATTCTGAAAAGTGTGGTAGCATTATAGTTCGTTTTATTTAAAAAATCTTCGGTGAGGTCTTTATTCAGCCTATATAAATAACAAATACATTTAATAAACATAAAACCAATATAAACTACGAAAATCGTGATTAAACATAATATAAATAAATAATTTTGGTTAAAATTAGTTTCCTTTTAAATATCTAAGTGTCCATAGCCTACTAATGCAAATAATAGGATGGACTAAACGCACATAAACAACTAGTGCTATATGGCGTTGTTAGAATTTTCCAGGAATGCCAACCTGGACTTAATATTTCATTAGCACTTCAAACCTATTCATAGAGAAGTTGATCCATACCTAACTAAGTGTTTAGGAGAATCAGAGGATCGAACAAACAAACAAACGGATGGTTTTTTATTAGTATATAATTACGGGAAACACCAACGAATCAAAAGAATTTCTTAGCATCCTAAAATCCTTCACATAAAATTTTGTCTAAATGTCACCATGGAAATCGTATTTTTTTTTCAAATAAAACAAATACATTGAAAACTAACTTTCCAGGAATAACCTAATAACCCAAAACATACCCTTAATACCTCAACGTCATTCTGAGAAAATTTGTTCCGAAATTACTTGACAATTTTAAGAAACTGCAAAACCACGTTTTGATGAATAAAAAAACATGGCGATAATGGATTTTTTCAGGTGAGCTTCTTATAAAACTTAAAGTCCTCTTTAACGTTTGAAGATGTTGTTCTTAGTCGGAGGGAAGTATCTTACTTATAATTCATTATGTTATTGGGAGAGTTGATTGAGATAGATTGAAATTTTTTATTCTAGATAATTATGTGAATTATATGAACATTCGTATGTGCATATAGTATGACCTCCTACAACCTACTTTTATCCTATTTATTTTGTATTTTGGTGAAATACAAGGAATAGCTACTTAAAATGGTGAGTTGCCCAGTAGTTTATATAAAAGAACAGCAACATTAGCTAAAAGTTCTATACAGGTTTCATAAAGTGATAATAATAGTAATGTAGAAAGTGCATCGATATTTGTATATTTAGATAATGCACACATTTGCTGTAGATACTATGTAAACATTCTTCTACGGGGATTTCCCCCAACTTCAATGTCAGCAGCAAAATCACAGGTTAACTTCTAAAGATAGCAACGAATTACCAAGAAGACTTTTCTTTAAAAGCTTCTAAACATGCTTTAATAATAGCGCAGACCCTTAACATGGGCTTACAGGGATCTGATCCGACAAAAAGGCTTGATCATAGCACTAACAAAGATTCGGACATACAAATGTAGGGCCATGCTATTAATGACATTATACATTAACTTGGTGAATGTGCATTATTTAATTAATTAGGTATTTATTCATTAACATAATTCGTACAACTTTATTATTAGTAATATGTAATTATTCAACAATAAGCTTTTTAATGTCCATACAAATTTATCACTTTCCCGCCTAAAATTTATAAAGCTGACGGTTAATTTTTTCTTGGTTTCAAAATTCAGAAGTATTATCATTATTATCTTTTTGTTAAACTAAAAATGAGGAATAGTTTTAAGTAAGTATACATTTTGACATTTTTGGTCAGAACTTTCATTTTTTAAATATCATCACAACTATGTTTATATTTAGAGTGGCTGCTGTAGTGTACGTCAGTAGTGAAGTGATTATATGTTAGATGGCGCTGACAGGATATTTCCTCATCTATTCCAACAATGATTGTTCTCTCTCTGACATCTATAGATGCTAGTTTCTGCTGCGAAGAAATAAATGAGCTTTCTGTACCTACCTCCAAGCTTCTATACAATACTTATCCAATAAGCTGTGAATATAATGTTAAACTACTTACAGCTATATTCATTGTATTTACTTAACTCCGAATCTACAACTATTTTTTACAGATTAAAAACATCTACTGTGTGTTTTAATATATAAATATCTGTCTCCAAGAGACTCTCAGTATATCAATTTTATTACAGTAAAAAAAATCAAGAGTTCTTAGCAGATAAAAACATTTAAAAAACTGAAGATTAATGCCCACTGTGAGAGTCTTTTGTTTTATAAGTAGAAGGTGAAATATTTTTAAGAGCACTTCAATTCTCATGAAATCCAGATCCTTTTGGCCCTTATCTGTGTCCTAAGGGTATAAAAAGGTGACTAAGAATTTATTGAGTGAATCATACGACAATTTTTCGCGAACGTCAACAAGTCTGATGTATATGTATATATACAATTCGTCATAATGTATGTAAAATTAAAATTTGGGTCTTTCAAAATCATTATGATATATGAGTCACTGTAGGTATAAAAGGGATAGGAATATGAGAAATAAATGAATTATAATGCACCCTGAAGATTCTGCTTCACAAATAGTAAAATAACATTATGAATAGCAATCTTACTTACACATCATTAAGAAACAAGAAATGCCTGGGGACATCATTAATACACCATCATAAGAGAGCATATAAGTACCACCTACAATCAAACCCCCCCCCTCTTCCTATCCCTAATAGAACATCCTCTCTAAACTATCTATATCTCTCTGCTTTTGTCTTAAATCACGGCCAAGAAAAATATATCTTTGTATGTAAAGTGTACTTAGAAAAGAGAACATGATGTCCTCTGCGCCAAAAATAATAGATGACTTATGATAAGGTCTTAACCTTCAAAAGAAGATATTTATGTAATCACATAAGAAGGGCTTTTTATGTCTTACTGCCTTGCTCCGGCTCTTATCAAGGTTCCTAATAACCCGGGATGGCGTATTATTAATAAAGAAGAACTTTAAAAAAGCCATGATTCTCATCAGGGATACCCCCCAAAAATAATTTAAAATGGAGTCGAAATGTGTTTATTATGATAATATTATTTAAAAAGACTGTCCTTATATGGCGGATAAAATATAAGTTTATCTGTTGGGGTAGAGCTTGTAATTACATATATGACTACATTGTTATAAAAATGAATCATCTGATGTCATTCTAAGGATGACCCAATTAAGATAGGGGAATGGATATTGTCGTTCGGGCGTGTTCTTAAATATCCTATATGGTTAATAGATTAGACAGGGTACGCCAATTTGAGGAACTTGGTTTTGTGATGCTGTAGGTCGCCTTGGGTATGATCTATGTTTCTTTTTTTAGAAGGATTCATGCATATCATTCTTTTAATTTTCTGAGATGATTAATACAACAAAATAAATTATATCCGAATATATATTTTTACCTGATAAAACTATATATATATATATATATATATATATATACAAAGCACATATAAACAAAACCTCTAGATGAGTAGAAACGCACTCATCCCTCAATGTTGAGGACGCAGATTCGACTCCTCCGGAAATAGGAAAGCCAATGTTAGTAGATCTCATTGAAAAGATCTTTTATTTTACAATGAACTTATTATACTGCTGTGATACTTATTTTATCTGCATCGATGTAAAAAAAAGTAATGATTGACAAAAATATATATATATTATAAGTAACAGTAATTCTTTGACATCCTAGTGAAATATATCAATAATCAAATGAGAAGCAATGAGGTTGAAGTTATTTTTGAAAGGACAAATAAGAGTTACACAGTAATCTATTTGATATGGTTACACGTAAAACTTCAATTTTTGTATAGGATAACAGCCCGTGTATAAGTATTTTTGTTGTTGTGACGATACATTCTTCTTATCTGTATTGATATATATTCAAACTTGAACTATACTTTTCAAATATGAGCAATACAATTAAATCTATTCACTTTAACTATCTAATTTCTCAAAGTGTAATTGATGAATTGAATGTGGTTATATTGTGATGTTTTTAGGGCTGAATATTTTTGTCTTATAATTCCTATTTTTTCTCTACTTGAGATTGACCAATGAGTATGCATTCACTATTCCTTGAGTAAAGATATTTTCCATTATATAAAAATAAATCCAGAATCATATATATATATCTGATATATATATATATATATATATATATAATATATATATATATATATATATATATATATATATATATAGATATATATATCTATATATATATATATATATATATATATATATATATATATATATATATATATATATATATATATATATATATATATATATATATATATATATATATATATATATATATATATATATATATATATATATCTATATATATATATATATATATATATATATAGTGAATTTGATTTAAAGTAGTCAAATATGTTTCAAATATTAACTTTGAGTATATTTTGTTATAAAAAGATATCTCTTGTGGCTAACGCCTTGGGTCTATTGACATCGCTTGTTAACAATAAACTGCTAAAAATAACTGTAGGCCAAAAATAAAGCAATGCAATCTACTATAAGTGTAAGACAAGTAGAAATAATTTTTCAGGTGAGGAAAAAAACTCAAGCACACGAAGATATATATATATATATAATTGTACAAGGAAAAGGGTTGGTAAACAGCTGTTGTGCGACTGAATAGGGTAGCTCGCTTCTACATATCATATTTATTCGTCCATTTTAATTGTTTTTTATGTCAATCAAAAGAGCAGTTGACTTTTTATCATTATGTTTGGTTTTGATATTCCTAATACTGTATTGACATCCAATATGAGTACCAATTGAATATATTGCTGTAGTTACTTAAATGAATCTAAATTAATTTGTTAACTGTTGGAACCAGATTATTATGTGGGCGGTCTTTTATATTAATATATCACATGTATAGTCCAAGTGTATATTGACTTTGTCTACACCTTAAACAGCTGATTAATTAAATCTCTTTACAAAATTTCAGGCTGCTAAACACTCAGTATAGAGATAATAAATATATAATTACACTTTAATAGTTGCAGTACGCTTTCTTTGTGCTTTACCCTGCAAATTCGATAGTTTTGGAGGAGAAAAAACAGAGCTTGCCAAAATCCTCAGTGTTCAAATGGGTGAATAAGCCCGGAAGTATGCCTCGGGCTTACATGTATGTTTAGCTGTGTTAACGCATCACACCTAATGCAAGTTTATCGTCTTGGATAAATAAAAAGTATGACTACTTAAACATTAATGCCATTACTTTCATTAATCATTTAATAATAAATATATTCAACATAAGGTAATCTTCTTATATTGACATCAATATAAAATAGTGACACTAAATTTTTGAAATACAGATTTCTTTTTAATGCCTGTTTCAAATGGCGGGAAAATCTATGATTTAATATGAATATATCCCTGCAGCGTATAGATACTGTGTGTGAAACCAAGAGGGCGCTACACTCGAACATAATTAAATTTATTATACTAGATTATTCTTTAATTAAACATAATTTGGATACATCATGTCGTTTAAGAATAGAAAAGCACGGCAAATTGTAATATAAAATGGATTTAAGGAGTCAAACAAGTAATAGTTAAATGAGTTAGTAAGATGTCCTGAGGTTACTAATTAGGTTAATTTTGGGTTATTAATAGTCAATTTGTTTATATCTGTATGATCAAAGTGGTGAAAGCAGCAAGTTTAGAATGACAACATGATTTTATCCCACGTTAAGTTGGTTAAATAGTCAGAAGTTCTATCTTTTTAAAGTCCATCAATGCGAGCTCCCATCTCCTCAAGTCAAGATTGCTTTAAAGAAAAACAAACAAACGCCCAAAACCCAGTCCAAGAAATCTGCAGTATAATCAAAGATATTATCAGGCTAGGCTCAGTAAATCTACAGTAAAACTTATTTTCTAATGCATTATGTTAATTGCCCAATTTGTTTTGCAATATACCAACCCCATTTCCGGCATATTTATCTATATTATGAAATGACATATATTTCAATGCATCAAAGCTAATTTATATTTTTGATTGCTTCAAAACATTGATGATGCACTATATCAGGGACTTTCTTGAGAATGCCTTACTTGGCAACAACCACAAAGCAATTCTTGGGGAACGAAGTATGGATCATCGAATATGTGCATAAATTACTTCATATATGAAATAATATAATACGCATATTATTACTTCAAAAGTCAAATTCAGTTTTGCACTTTATATGTATATATACATATAACTTTATTATGTACAAAATAAACAAAAAGAAATATAACTAGAGGACTCAGAGAGTACAAACCTCCGCCGATCCCCACCAAATGAATCACTTGGTGTTTTTGTCATTTGCCAATAGATGTCGCTGTGCTGTGCTCTCCTCTTTGAGAGCACAGCACAGCGACATCTATTGGTAGAGTAGGCTAACTTGAAATATTTATTAGTATTTAACTCATTTGAATCTTAAAGAAGCACTCAGAGATGCCAAAATTTAATCACTTGTTCCTTTTGGCATTTCCAACAACTCCACGAAGTTTCATCCGAATCTGTTCCGCACTTTTGAGTTATCCTGCTGACAAACAAACCAACCAACAAACCAACGCCAGTGAAAACAATACCTCCTTCGGCGGAGGTAACGAGTATGTTTCAAACATTGAACTGTTTTTAATTAATAATGAATGCTCTAGTCTACATACATCAACTATTTACCTAAATCCTCCAGATCCTTTGCGATCAGTTTTTCACGTGACATCATTACGTAAAAGATGTGTTCCTTATGATAAATCTTTAAATTACCAACTATTGCACAATATTAACATATACCAATCCCTTTGTTCTTTATACTCCACAATGCTAAGCCTTAAAATGTACTACCCAGAGCTAAATCGGTAGGATGCTATACTAAAACATAATAACGCCAAACCTGTTTATAGAAGTTACTCCCCCATAGCGACCTCTAACGGTCCTTTTTTGGGCTCCCTGGCATAGCCGCTATCGACAGGTTTGATTGTATATATAAATCCCTTAAATTGATGGTCTAATCTACTTTATTTCCACAATTTTTTCGTAAACAAAAAGATTCAAATAAAATTTCTATATATAATAATTTTGGTGGCAATATCAATGTGTTTCACTCATTTAAATAAGCCTTATAATTAACTAATATGTAGAAGGAGTCTTATTTGTTACCTTCATATCAAAAAGAAAATGGCAGAAATCTATTGCAAAGGGACTAATGTCATACTGCTTCAACGATTTTTTTTACGAAAGTCTCAGCAATATTGAACTCCTCAGAGATCTCTTTTAGTTACGCATATCTATTTGAAGAAATATAGATTACTACGCGTTGAAGTTGACAGGTATGCATAATTCTATATCTATGCCTTAAATAAAACGATCGTCAACCATTTTACCGCAATGAAAGCCATTTTTCCCTGATGGAAGTGGCTATTTATATAACATTTATACATAGTATATTACGTATACGCTTAAAGCATTTCCCTTTTTATCTTCGGAGTAAGGCATACTTTTTCCAGGCCCCTATCATGCCTTTGAAAGTCAGGTATAGGCCTGATAGAACTTTCCCCCTGTTCCTCACAAGGACACCATCATTTGTAGGAATGGTGCCCCCTGTCTTTAGTCTTCCACACTCAATGCAGCTAAAGCCTGGATGGATCTTTTAATTTCAACATCATCCACAGGGAATTAATGGGGGGTGAGGTGTTTGATAATTCAATGTTCTATTTTGTTGGCGACTTTCCATTTCCCCTCATTACATATCATACTCAGCACGCTTTGATTTTTTGTCAAGGATTTCTTATTAAAGAACTTACATATGTCGTAGTGTGCACAATCGTGCTTTATAAGCAAGTGTTGTAAATTACATGACTTTCCACACCTTTCCTCTTTTTTCTTCCAGGACGGGGAATTCGTCGACAGTCGACTATGAAAAGGCTGAACGTGAATGTACTCCTATCCTTTCTCAATGGATATACGAACTGGAGTCTCTCAAGGAAGTTTGGCGGCTATGTGCTGAGGTTTGAGACGGACACGGGGGTCAAACATCGCATCAAGAAATTTAACCCGCCCAAATTTGAAAGCCATGAGTCTGATAAGAAGAAGAAAATCATGGGAAGAAGCCGGCTAAAGAGCCCCTAGTGCACCTTGAGGATAGTCGTCACAGTCCACACAAGCCGCCCTCCATTCTCCGTACCGGCTCAATTCCGGGGGTGGAAGCTCGGAAGCAGACTCGCTTTCCTGGGACGATTATGACGTCGTGGACGCTCATCGTCGAAAGACAGAGGCCAATATCCTTGAGGAGGAGGCTGAGTCCGAGTCCATCAGTTCTTCTTCCATTTCATCCAAGGAGTCCTCTCCGGAAATGCATCGGGAAGGAAAGATTCTCCTCCAGGAAATGAAGGAGCTCCGAAAGGAGATAAAGAAAATGGGGGACACCTCCGTTCTGGAAAACAGCGGCTCCCTCTCGCGGGAGATCCAGCTCCTTCCCACAGACTACTCCATTGAAGAGCTTCAAGAAATGATGGTCAAAATGGAGGAGGAGGATCGATGCTGGGACTCGGGTTATAACGAGAAAGAGTTTTCTTCAGACGACCGAGAAGAGGAAGAAGAAGTTGAGGAAGCTCGCTTCAAGGAACTATCTCCTGAGGTAGAAGAGAGTCCCTTCGGATTAGAAGAGGTGGTGACAGCCTATCAGCCTGACTCATTCGAAGATGAAGAAGAAGGAGCTGTGTCTGGCTCAGAGTCCCTTGGATCATCCATCGTCGTGGAGCTGAGTGAGTCTTCTAAAAACATCTCCAAGTTCATCGAACCCCTTGCAGAGGTGAGCCCCCCCTTTATTCCAAGAATCAAAAGAAGAGACTGAGACGCCAAAGATCCAAGCTGAGGCACAAAAACAATTCCCGCTACAATGTTCCCATCGCCACAAAGCCAGAGGAGTCCTCTCGAGGATCCAGATGGTCACGCGTGGCCTCCCTCTACAAGAATGCATCTACGCCCACCCCGGACAAGGAAATCATCGCGGGGATGGACTCCATACTTGGGCGGGAGACCATTAACCGGGATCTGAGCCCCAGTCCCATCATCAAGGGACGAACAGTCCTCTACAAGAATCTATTGCCTATGAAGTGTCCTTCTGCGACACCAAGGAACGCTACAAGGAGCTCCTGGACAAACGCTACAATGAGGACCAACTACAGCTTGAGTCCATCCTTGAAGACAGCTTCCAGCCAAAGAGACCCTGGGAAGGTGCATCACAGTATCCTAGTAGTCATCTCTTAGTCATCACAACGAGCTATATCCCTAAGCGGTGGAGCGTCACAAATTCAGTGCATTCAGTAAGGCCACAGCTTTTGTTTCCGAAGCCTGAGAGAAATCGGAAATTCCTCTCACATCTGGATTACATTAAGAAACCCCCTATAAAATATTTTGCTAAAATAGTATAAGTCATGGTCAATATGTATGTTATAAAATATATGAAATGTTTTTTTTTGCGCATTGCCAAAATGTGATGTTACTCATCTTTGGCCCTTTCTTGGGCTTCCACGTTTTTTTCTTCTTTTATGATATGTCATTGAGAGGTTGGTAAATTTATATTTTTTATACTGATCTTGAAAATATACAAGTATTTGTTTATGATTAAACAAATCTCGGCTAAGAAACGGAACAACCGCCTTGTGTTTAATTATTTCTATTTATATTGTTAGGTTTTCGCGGCAAGTACAATAACATAATATATGCTTTTGATTTAATCTGTTTTAGGTTTATGTTTTCATAATGTCAGCCGGATGTTCTCAGTTTACTCAACAATAGTCATTAGTAGACAATAAGCCAACTAAAGTATTTTTTAGTTGTATAGCTTTACGTTCGACCAATCATTTTTGTCTTGTTTTTAACCATTACTTGTATAATTCCTGGAGTGAGAAATGCATCAAACCCATTCGTTGATGTGGAAACTCTAATATCTGTCTTTTCCACAAATATATATCTTTAGTTATTAAGCCTACTTCTTTTATACCTCTACAATTGTAGACTCAGATATCCCTCATTTGAAAAATAAGTGTAATAATATATTTTTTTTCTAAGGCTGAACTGAATACAAAACAGGCGGGAAATGCAACTCAATGTTGAGTGTAGCGATTCAGCTTCATAAAAATAGATTGATGAGCTTTATACATACTTAAAGCAGTTTGTATTAAGGTTATCGCCGATAAACATCTTATTTTTCAATTGCTATTGTAATTTACTTTCTTCTTCAAATATTATCGTCTGATTGAGAACGCATATATGTCATAAAAAATAAACGAATATTCATTTTTTTTCTTGAGCGTGAGAGGATGCTTTATAAGATATTACGAGTAAGAAACATAAGTAAAGTTTATTCAAATCTAAGATTTTCGATTCGATAGACTAGTTTACACGCTATAATGCTTATTCATAACCCCACGGATGCAATTCTATCGAACCAAATTGACCTAAAAACACATTTGTTCATGACATGGATCAAAGTCCATTATGTAAGACACTTATGTGTTCTTAAGAACAATTTTCTTTTCTTTGTACTGATGTTCATACCATAACTGCAATAATTTAAGTTACTTCATAAGACCAACTGTTTTTATTATTATTCACGCTCTTTTTCTATCAACCAATCACGTTCTAGAAAAAAGCTTATCGCAGTTGTATCTACAGATAATTCCTACAAATTAAGTAATTGTCCATATGATAAAAAACCCTTTGAAAAATAAGATATAAGATGTTGAATAATTTTGAATTCAAACTCTGTTTATATAACTTTTATCATAATCAATAGAATAAATAGTCTTTTCGCCAAACATATAAAATACCATTATTTAATCACAATTCAATATAATTTTTTGCTTTTTCAGTTTCCGCATAACCCCCTCAATTAATACACTGTAAACAATAAACTCTTATGTTGAAGCCTTCAAGTTCCATAAATCATATGTTACAGCCGCGTCTGCTGTAATTTTAAATACTACATCATCATCATCAGAAAGACATACAGCATTAATTCCTTCATCGAGTGAGGAATATCAATCATTAGCACCTTTACAATATGTTTTAATTATATGTTTCTTTAAAGCAGTAACAAAAAAGTATGTGGAAGAGGAGTAGTTGACTCTATGGTATATACTAAGTATTATGCGTCGTGCAGCCATTCGGCGTGAACCACTACCCTCATCATTACAATAATAATATTCACAACCACCTGCACGCACCAGGTAGAAATAAGACTGCTCAGAGGAGCTCTGTTGGAAGAGTGTGAGGAGTCCATAGTATCTTTATATCTCTCTATGGAGGAGTCAGTGTTCATTTGATCCAGGAAGCAACAAGAATGTGAGGGAGAAAGAGTAGTTATTATCATGTTTGCCATTTTAGGAAGAAAGAGGTAATGCGAGGAACGTCAATTATCCCCCAAAATCCTCATTTTTAACCTCATTTAATTCCAGGATTGCCTGGACTCGCTTCCTCCTGATTCTCTCGGGCCTTTTCTTCGTCTATTGGCTCAGTAATAGGCCCATCCTCATTCACCGTGTCCTTCAAGAGCGTCGCATCCTTGCGGAGACAACGACTCCGAGTCCGAATGTAAAGGACTCCGGCCCGGACTTTGATGAAGAAGCCCTTGATCCTAGTCTTTCCATCACGGCTCCAACGGGGGATGATCTCACGGAAAAACCACCTCCGCTCTCCCTTGGCAAAGGAGAAGGCAACAATCAGTCTACTAGCCTCTACCGGAAGTGTATGCTAAGAAGCTAAAGGACTATTTCTTCGAAAAGGAGGGACACTTTTTTGTACCTGAGGCATCTCCATCATCTGGGGAAGTCCACTTTTATCTCTTTGGCAAAGACAAGGAGTCCTTGGACTTGCATAAGAGTCTTTTCAGCAATGAACATGGAGTCTTCATCTCCCAGTCCCCCTTCAACTGTACATCCAGCAATCATTCAGAGTCTCAACTACGCATGCTCTTCCAAAGGAACTCTATATTTAAAGACATTTCACCGAGTTGAAGAATCTGAGATCAGAATACCTGCCATCCATTTGTTCTCTCTTTAAAATTAAAATGACGGAGGTGGAGAGTCTCTCCTCGTTCCAGCTCAACGCCAGCGATCCCTTCTCTTCAACTTTCGTGATCCCGGGGGCGACTCAAAGAGATCAAAGAGGTCAAATCCCTCTGTGCCTCCATGCAGTCAGACCTCAAGCTGATCAGCAAGCTACCTCAGAGGCTTGTCATTCGCCTCAGGTTTGAGGATCTCTTTGCCAAGCCTCGGAATGAGATAGATAGACTCTTGAAAAAACTGGGGTTGACCCCCAAGGACATCGAAGGGGTGGAGAAAGACCTTGTGCTTCCCCCGGAATGGGAACTGGGAGGAAACTCCCTTAATAAAATTAATAAGTGGAAGACTAAATTAAGTCTTGACGACATTAAAACAATCGAAAATGAATGCCGGGAAGTCATTAGCCGTATGGAGTATCATATTGTCTCATAAACTATGATTGTTTTTTTATTATAAAACCCCTCTGTCGTGTTGTAAATTCTTTACCAAAATGTGTGTTTTCTGTGACATTATATACTTAAATATATACGTATATAAAATTTTATAAACTTAATGCCGTGTATTGGAAATAATTATAAAACTTATTGGGAAAAAATGCCAATCCCATTAATTGAAGAACAATTCTTATGTTATAAAATTTACATATATTTTTTTGTATAACGATACAACTTTATTTAAAAAATGATTTTCCTTCACATTTATAAACAATATCACAGCGTTGGCGATTGAAAAATGCAATCCGCTATTTTTGATACATGAAAGGGACTCTATTTGTTCTTCAATTTTACAATACAAACTGCGCCCTTGATGTTATTTCATTCTAAAACTGGCCTGAATCAAAGTAAACGATAAAAAGTGTAGTTGCAGGACCAGTTTTTCAATCAAAGGCTCCTTTTAACATATAAAAAGTCTTATCACTTCCGGACACTCCATTAAAAAATAAACGTATCTTTAAGTCATTTTTAAATCTTTGGTCGCATTTACAAAAAGTCTTTTCAAAGCCTTAGTCAAAAATTGAAAATATATTTTTAAAGATTTGTTTTTAATCTTAGTTTTATATTAATGTATTAAACATTAATTATGTCATGATGCAATGGTACTAAGAATATAATTGAATAAATAAATAATAAATTCAAATGACAATGTTTAAGACCATAATAAATTTTAATTTTGTTTGTAATTGAAAACATATACAACCAAATTCAATAAATGTTTCATTAATTAACATAAATGCATGTATGACATAAACACATCAAAAGGGAGTGCGATAGTTCGGTGCGTTAAGTCGTTTTCAACTCTCAAAGTTGGTGGTGGAGGTTCGAATCTCGAGAGGGAAAGATACATTTTTGGTCAACCTCATTGCTAAGATTCTAGTTTCAATGGATTAATTTAACGCTATAATATAAAAGCTTTACTAGCTCAAAAAATACGACGAATGTAAATGTGAACATAAAATGTTCATTTATGTTTTTTTTGCAAATGCCCTGAATAGTTTGACTCGATTTTCTGTGTATAATCTTAGTGTATTTTATTTTTACACTATAAAGTTTTCGCAGTTAACCGAATATAATGCTTTTAACCGATATATTTTTTTGTGAACCTCATTCATTAGATCCTAGTTTCGATGGACTAATTTTAACGCTATAGTGCTTATTTATATCCCCACAGATGCAATCGAACCCAATAAACAAAAAAATAACAGGCACTTAGAAATAAATACATTGACTCACTATATTTAAATTATTTTGTAATTATAAGCTTTACGTTGATGACAATAATGTAAAAAATAACATTAAATTTCTCAAAAAAGGTTTTTTAAACTTTGAAGAATGACAATGTTCATTGTCCTTCAGCGTGTCGTAGAAAAGTCGATACTTTCTTTTCATTATGTGTCCAATACATACAATGTGTATTTTTCTATGCAATATTTATTTAATTGTATTCAAAATAATGACACATAATCATGAATAATAATATATTTTTACCTTGTGTAAATTTGCCTATATATATTTTATACTCCTATTAAGCTATATGTGCTCTAATAAGAATATGTTCGGATAAAACAAATACTGCTCATCATGACAACTTTTTTGTTTGTTGAAAAAACAACAACTATGAATTAATTTTCAATCTAAGCCGATTAACCTGAAGTAATCAAAAGATAACTCAAGGGAATACGATATCTGTGTGCGTTAAGGCGAGTTCAACTCTCAATGTTGGGGGCGCAGGTTGGAATCCCGAGAGGGGATGCTCATTTTTGGTCTACTTCATTGATAAGATCCTAGGTTCAATAAACTAATTTTAATGCTATAATACTTATTTATATTAAGTTGGATGCAATTCTATCGAACCATATCGGCAAAAAAAAAAAGATCACTCCAACATACACAATTCAAATGATATGTAAGCCAACTACGATTTAAAGTGTAATTCAATCATAAAGATATGAAGATATGCTTTATCAGCTTTTATTAAATACTTTTAAAATTAACATTATGCGATACTATGATCATATAGAAAAAAATACTAACGATAATTAACGGATTGGAGTTCATCTATTTTGTCGGTCTAAATTATTGCAGAAATATTAATTATAATACGTCAAAACGTATTAGATCATATTTAGAAGAGATCTTCATTATCCTTAAGGAAGAGACTTTGATCTTCTTATTTAATTCGTTATCTTTCTCATTTGTTAAGGTAAATGTGTTTTTGTTGATGCTCTAGTGCCGTGGCTCCCAACAGTGGTCCAGTGGACCCCTGGGGGTCCACGAAGACCTGGCCGGGGGTCCACGTGTAATGATCACTTTTTTCTCTATTTCTTTTCTAAAAAAAACGTCATCACATTTTTTGGAAATTATTTTCTAAAAAAACGTCGTCACTTTTTTCTTTTCTAAAAAAACGTCATCACATTTTTAGAAATTCTTTTCTAAAAAACGTCATCACTTTTTCTGGAGATTCTTTTCTAAAAAAAACGTCGTCACTGAACGCTAACGGAACGCTGAACGCAAAAACATTGAACGGAACGCAATTTTTTTTTTAACGCTGAACGCAAAAAAAGCTGAACGCTCACAAGCCTGGATATAAGTCAAAAATAAATATAATTGTACTTCGCAGATGTCTCGCATTGAAATTGAAATTCGCGCTTTTGACAAAATTGAGGCAGGGTCCACGGAAAGTGCCCGAAGACCGTTAGGGGTCCACGAGCCGAATCCAGTTGGGAACCACTGCTCTAGTGGGAAAAATGTGTTTTTTGTAGTGTGTTTTCAAGGGCACAAATTCTATTGTAGTTTTATGCCGGATGATCTCTTTATACTGATTAACTTTATGTTTTCTATCCTTGGATCAAGTGATATCCTTTTTGTTCAGTTTGTAAGATCTGTTACCTAAGTCGAGAATTGTAATATTGGAGCAAAGTATTAAAAAACACAAGACTTTTTCTATTATTCTAGATTTTTTTTTCATGAGTTATAAAAGATCTTACAATTCTATAATTACATTACATAATATAAATTTCCTTTTCGTAGACTTTAAACAAAATAACTTACGGCGGGGCAATCACTTTTCCATGAAATCCTCTAATGGGGGTGGGTAGAGTGCAATTCATTTGCCAAAAAATCTACTTCTACAGATTATCCATCGGTGGTCTTAGCTTTGGTTAAAATACATGAGTCGAAACTAGTTTAATAAACAAGAACAATACCAAAAATACAATTTAACTCAATATAAATACAAAACTAGAATACTCTATAAGATGAAAAATTATATGCACTCAATTTGCTGACTCTGCAAGGAAGACGACAAGACTCTGTTCCATCTCAGTTTTGAATGCCCACCTTGAGGGATGAGAGATTGGGGAAGGACTCTACTCCTTCAAAATTTATATTTTAACATACTAATTTTTTTTGCATTTTAAAGCTATTTTTAACATTTAAAATAGCTCCATAAATGTTTCACTAGATGTTGATACCAAAATAAGTTCCAGTGATAAAATTTGGTAAAATTTAAACAAATCTACCCGGGCTCAGCCTTTAGCCCCCTACTTTTCATCCTACTCACTGCATGCACCGGAGGGTATCGTGGCAACTACTGTTAAGGGGTGGACATTCTGGTGAAATTTTGTGCGGATGAAACTTCAAACATCACATCATGTAAACAGTGGCATGTGCCCTGCAAAGTGTCTCGGCAAAAAACGGTTTGCACCTAAATCTTTAAAAGACACTGACTTCGAAACTACATCATCCGGGTATTGGCTACGAACAAGTCGCTATTGTTCGCCTCTCAAGCTAAGAATATGCTTTCTGACTGAAAGAGACAAATTGGCACAATCCGTTGCTTCCGTGCTTCTCTCCCCTCCTCAATCCACTGCTAACTAAAGTTACCTAAGATCTTGTAATTGGCAAGTTGAGTACTTGCCAATGTACTTGTGTCACATGCCATGCAGGAGCTCTTGAGCAAATACCCACTTCGAGGAAGTCTACCCAAGTCACCATCAATGGCCTGGCAAGAGTCCGACATGGAGCACGAAGATCTCGCGTGATCTCCTCAACAAAGGCTGGCCTGCCTAACCTCAATGAGCAGTCAAGAAAATAATAACCGAAATAAGAAACTTATAGCTCATTATCAACTCTCGGTTAGACTTATATTTTATATGTAGATTTTTTTAAATATTTATGATCTCTATATTTGATGCATAATCGAGTCATTAATATTTACTGAATTTCATATTTTTAATAAATATTTTCTATAAAATTTGTTTAATAGTTTAGCTATCTTAGTTTTTGATTTATTATTTTATATATGAATATATGAAGAGTTAGTAGTTAATGCAGACTGTTATAATTTTGTTCATTGTTTGTGGATGGATCTTAATAAAAATAACTAATAATAATACCTTGTTCCACAAATCTGGGGTACTATTTCAGGACGGTTTTTTTTACCTAGATGGTTCGATAGAATTGCATCTGACAGGATATAAATAAGCATTATAGCGTTAAAATTAGCCTATCGAACCTAGGATCTTATCAATGAGATAGACCAATAATGAACATCCCCTCTCGGGATTCGAAACTGCGACCCCAACACTGAGAGTTGAACACACCTTATTGCACACGGCTATTGCACTCCCTGATTTCAGGACATTTTAACATAACAGTCCCGTAAAATTGTAGATTATTTTACAATCATATTTATCTCCACATCATTTTACAATGGACCTTCTTTATCTTGAAGGCATATCTTTCAAAGGTTATCCTTGAGTATTGTGTTCAAAAATATCCTTTCCAAGTCAGTATTCCTTTAGTTAATGACATGGATGACTAAGTGTTTTTCTTTATACTGTTGTTGCCTTGGAGGAAAAGTAGAAATGAGTATATACTACTTGATTGTCCTGATTCCCTTGGAAGCAAATAACTCCTTCATGAGGCCAAAAACTATTAAAACAATTCCTTAATTGCATGGCTAAATATTATGATTTGCGCATAGTATTTGACGGCAAATAGTAAAATTTACCATTATAAGGTGATTATACATTGATCCAGAATAAACACGCCATTTATTGCTCAACATTAACACTTAACTATGACATGACAAAGTAAAGCTGCTGTCAAATTCCACTATCAAAAATACAGAAGCCACATATGGTATTATCTTTGCAAAAAAAATAACTGTCACGCCGGCATTTATACCTTTGAAAAATGATTACCATTAGTTTGACACACACTAATACTTATGGTTAGGGCTCACAAGACGAATTTTAAGTGTAAAAAGATCTCATACGCTTTATATATCCATGCAAAGATTGTGGAAAACTTTATAACACTACATTGCATGCCTTTGGAGATTGCCATACTGTAGCCATCCTTAAACAGTTCATCAGTTTAAATGTTAGAGGCCTTCAGATTCCAGATGCAAATAACATTTGCAAAGCTATCATCCTGTTTGGTCTTGGCAAATCGTCCTCTGCAAAATCTAGAGCAATTAATAGTGCTCTTTTAAATGCCAAAGCTCTTATAGCTAAGAGGTTAGCATCTCACTCTCCTATCAGTCCGTGGGAGGTAAGGACAATCATCCTACCGGCGGCGGCTAGATATGCGGCGTTGTACCTCAATATCCCCTTTGTCATCGATGGAAAGTGGAGTTTGGCAGCCGACGAAATTCGTTACTTCCCCTCATGTTCCCTCCCATATGGAAAATTAATCAAAAAACTTTTACGTAAATTTAGAGTTTTTAAATAGGGGTATTAGTTTATGTTTTTATTATGGCAAGTTGTTTTATTACAATTGTATTTTAGTTTTTGTTCATATGTGATGTTAAAATTTTAAACTTAAATGTTTAATTATGTTTTTTTTTACAAATTAACATCATTTTATAAACATTGACTTATTTGTACGTGTATATTCTTTTATGGACTGTTGAATAAAAAAAGTGTAAAAAAACCCTGGGCTTTACCCAGAACTTCATTACACATATAAATTAAGATTTATTTGGTGTTATATTAGATAAAGATATACATAAAAATAATATACAAAACAAAGTAATTAGCACGATCGCACAATGTGTTACCACAGTTTCAAACTGCAATTAAATAAGTAAATAAAATATTAATATGTGAAAAGAAACCTTATTCTTTTTCATTCACTTAGAACGTCTTATGTGACACTTCTTGTTACCTTTCATGTGTTAACAAGAGAGGGAAGAAAGAGGATTGAAGTGTTTTTGGGCTTATCCAACAGATGAAAAGGCCATCTAATGAAATAACATTGTTCACTTAAAAAATAGTCCTTAGGACTCGATAGCTTCTACATATTTATTTGAAGTGCCATAATTAATTAAGAATGAAGTGGTTCCTTGGAAGGTTGTGTTTAAAGGATCCATTTTATTATTTGTACGGTCCCCAGGAGTATCTCTAGCGAGGCCTGTATCTTGATGGATGCAAAGATATTATTTGATAAAATGACAATCACTCAAAACCCTTCAATTGTTAAAATAATCCGCATAATAATGTTAAAAATAAATTGTGGACACTTGAACCAACTTCTTCTCATAGGTTGACTATATATATGCCTAATTTTAAACAACCTACTTTATGTGCGTATACAAAGCCATATCTTACCCCGCCCTGATCCACAAGGAGTAAACTCAAAACATTTCAAGGTTAAATCTTAAATACTTCCTTGGAGCATGAGAAAAAAAGCTATGCTTTGCATATAATTCAGTCATCTTTATTTTTTGTGAATACTTTTGATTTATGCCTTTTTTATTTGAAGAACAATATCTGCAAATGGGACTCACAATTGATTAAGGGAAAGTGAATAAAATTCATATAATTGAAAAGAGAAAAAAAATTCAATGACCTTGAGCTCAGAATATTCGTTGGTGACCCCTAAGACCCTGTTGACTATATGTTTACTTTTTTTTGTCTTTCCTCTTTTTCAAAGCATCCATATTGTGCTGTTGCAAGTATGTGGTTCATAAATAGCGGCAGTGACGTTTTTATTTATAAATTGGGAGTGGTGGAAGGTATAGCAGTTGGCAACACTGCTCAAAATGGCGTGTTATCGCCTTTTGTGGAGTGAATTAAACCTGAGATATATCTCGTTTAGCCATAACTGTTGGTAGATCCCAATTCCCTATAGAATCTCATTAAATTATATATCATGACAACACAGTCGGCTATCCTTATTGTCAGTATGTTAAGATATTATTGAAATGATATGCTGTTGTAAATGCTAAATACAATGCTCTTCTTCTTGACCTCTATTTAAAGTCACGGAAGCCATTTTAAGTGTCATGTCTTCTATATCTATGTATATTGAGCGGGATCCGGTAAAAAAACCCTGGCAAACTCCTCCCCTCCCGGTAAATTCCCAACCAGAAAATTGCCCCCTGTCAAATTCCCCTCCGTAAAACTCCAAATTGAGATCTACTTCAAAATATTAATTGCATATGGGGGTGTCGAACCAACTAAAGGATTATTCCAATCAGGGTAATGACATTTAGGGTATTACTCTCCGCAAATTCCATCATGATCTATTGGGGTATACACCCAACAATTGTTTAATTGGGTTCAGTCAATCAAACAATAACATATTGGGGTTTTAACCCTACTACCCATGGGTCCTCGGGTTCCGACGAGTATAACTATAAATATTTTGGTGGTTTCAAGCCTACCGCAAAAGTTGTGAACCGTTATTTTTCATGATATAATTTTTATTTTTATAGTTAATATTTTTTTACAAATCTTTATTTCAATGGAGTGATTATGTTTCAAAATACAACAATATACAATGTTGTCTTACATTTAAACTTCAAAAAAATATTAACATAAATATAAAAATATAAAATCTAATAAATAAATTGTACTTTATATAGAATGCACAACATTAAAAATAAAATATTTTTTTAAACATTTGTAAAATTTCAATATTTTTTCATAATTTTTAAAAGACACTTCGACTTTGATGAGAAGTACTTTATTTCTTGCACAGCGACACTTCAATAGTTTTCCAGAAGCGACGGTATCCGTAGCGAAAGCGCTCTATATCTCGCCGTCGCTGAGAGTATTAGGCTCTAAGTTCCTCAGATTGGATGTATTCGTTTGTGGTCTTTGCAATAAGCGCCTTGACATTATGATTGTATAAGCAATCGCTTTAGAAGCATGAGATTGCTTTTTTGCTTTTTTGGAAAAACAAACAATAAAACGTCAAAATGTTATTGAGACAGTTGTTCAATCCCTTAACATTAAGAACTAGAAATGTCTTTATGTTTTTGTTTGATTAGTAGTGTTTCTTATAATTGTATTTGTTCTTTCTTGAAGTAATAATTTTAGACTCTGTTTATGAATTGTTTTTGATGGTCTTACTTTAGAATGTTCAAGTGAAATAAATGCTGTAGGTATTCATATAAACTAGGCGAAGGATTGGACCGTGATAAATGTATTTTTATGCTATGGATATGGTTAATAGGGTTGTTGATACATGCTACCTTAGTACTGCTATATAGCTGGTCAAAGCGAATACTTATCTTTATTCACCACTAGAGTACTGGGGGGAAAATAATCTGATCCGTAAATATAAATAAGCTCAATGATGATAAAGTATTGCTAGACTTTTTTATGCATAAAACTTTCCAACAAAACAGGTTTTTATTTTTCTTATTGTAGGGTAAAAAGTAGTATAATATATATATATATATATTTCATGCCAATCATAAAACGACGTTCTGACAGCCTATTATTTATAAAAAATTATGTGTTCGTTAAATAGACAAAAATGATATTTAATGTACTTTCTTATTTATTTGAAAGTTTATTATTGTTAAGTTAGTATATGTTAAATTACGACTGCAATTTATCAAGTCCTCTCTGGATATTCATATTTCTATCCCAATATCGTAAGGAATAATCTGATAGTCAGTTATTATCCGAATTAATTATATAGTGATGTGTGTTTATATAAGTGCCCCCTATATGTAAGGTATAAACTTTGTATTAAACTAATTGCATTAAAAAAAATCCTGGACAAAAAATATTCTAGAGAGTACTTTTAAACTTTATTTAAGGAGTAAGACAAAACAATTTCTATAAAACTTAGGCTTGCAAACAATGCTAAAGTTCAATGCCCTAATGGGACTTACAATTTGTAAATGGTAATGAAATTTCAATATACGTACACTTTTGATGGTACATATTCTGATAATTCAATATATAATGATGCAATATACTTCTCTCAAAGTCCATTTCATAATTAGAATTATACCTCCCCAGGCTTAGGGTCTCATCCCATTTGACAAATGACAAACCAATTTGTTAGGTACGTAAGGCCATTGTGTGTCAGGGATGCAGATCAGCCGCTGATGGTCCCTCGAGTTCCTTCATCCACACCTTTAGCATACTGAGGTTTATAAACCACTGCCCTTGGGTTTCATCGATCCCAATTATTGCATATTGGAGAAGCCTTCAACCAATGAAACCTCCGGTTTCCTTAATCCCAAATATTGCAAACTGAGATGTTAAGCTCAGTGTTAATGGGCCTCCCGGGCAAGTATAACTTATTTGGCTTTCTTTGGGCCCGGGGAATCACAACGGTAACTTTGTGAGTTTTAAACCCACCATCAGGGTTCCTCTAGTCACAACTGTGTCAGATTGTCAATAATTGCCAGGAGTTTCAAACCCACTACCAATGCTCCCTCGGGCTCCAAAAAGTTTCTGCATCAATTTGATGCATTATTACGTCACAACACCAACAATAATAAAGATAAAATTTGTTTATGTCATAAATTGTATCTCTCATATCTAGTTTGTATTAATAATTTCCCACAAGTCAGAATATTTTATCACTAAATACAAAAGGATTTCAAAATCAATATAATGGAATAGTTAACTCGTTTTCTCCTTGGATTTCAACCGACGCACCACAAACCTAAAAATATTATAATCTCTTTACACTTACATATCTTAGCTTTCATTCATTCCCAGAACTGTTTGATAAAAAAGACTACGTGTATCGATAGACTTTAAAAAAAAATCTCATAGGTATATGTAGCATAAATACATCCATGTATTTATAAGTGTAGTCTTGCTAATAGTCTCTTGATTAAAACAGAATAATAAGTGAAGTCATGAAGACAAAAATAGGCTTTTCACTTATTGTATGCCTATGGGCAATCATATATGAGCATACCTTAAAGGAATTTCATATTATAAACCTAAAATGAGTGCAAACGCAATTTAACAAAATAAAATGCATTTTCACCTGTATTCTTGAGCAGGAGCGGTTGGAATTAATATATTTTTGGCATTCTTTGTTCATAGTTATTGCTAAACTGGATCTAATATATATAATCCTAAGGACCACCTTCATTGGTTCGACTCGGACAGATAGCCTTAAAAACTTCTTGTTCAAAACACTAATGCCAGTTAACCAAGTAGACTTTACACAAAAAAAACCATAGAAACATGGCCTAGGATCACCGACAGGGAACTTCTTTCAAACGTGATTGGTGACAAGAAAATATGAGTCAACAATATGCAATGCAGTTGTTATTGTGAAATAAGGTATCACTTTACTCTTGCCGTTTTAAATAACAAGATCGAGAACTCTTATCACCCATAGATCCATGTCATTTACTATGTAATTCTCAGAAGGGTCCTTCAATATCAAGAAATTCAATAATTATTTACATAAAGGGGAAAAAACTGAATGCTTATTTGTGTTATCAATTTTGGATATATATTTGGATCAGTGTTAGGAAATTTGCCCGCAAGAAAATTCCTGCAGGAAAATTGGCAACAGAAAAATTGCCCGCAGGGAAAATTACCCGCAGAGAAAATTGCCTTAATTTCAATATATCCCTAACGCACAAATGGCCCACAGGTTCCGCCGATCACGACCATGATATATTGGGGTAACATACGCACCGCAAATGATCCTACGGTTTCGGCCGATCAAAACTACAGGGAGTACACGATAATCCGGACTAACTTGATGGTTATGTCGTCCTTGTTTTTTGAGATATTGCAACGCACATATGTACGTTACTGCGCTTGCATCTTATCTATCTGCCGAAAAAAACCCAGATTGAAAATCAGTCAACATTTAGCCATGGAAAAGGAGAAAAGACATGCATGTTCGCTTCTTTCCGTGCCGGGAGGAGTCACAGGAGACACAGAATACAGCTGAATGATGTTTCTCTGCTAATGAAGTGAATCAGCTTTCGATATCTTTATCTCTGGATGGAACCCAAATATATCGTAGATGCGTTTGGCCGATCCCAAAGGCCTTTGGCGGTTGGATGGGAACCAAGATAAATCAAAGCTGTTATCGGCCGAAACCGGGGCCAATTGGCGGTGGGTTGGAATCCAAATATATCGTAGATGTGCTTGGCCAAACCCGAAGGCCTTGGGCGGTGGGTTGGGAACCTCAATATGTAATAGTTGTGTTTGGTCGAACCCGAATGCCCTTGGCGGTGGTCTCGGAACCTCAATATGTCGTAGTCGTGACCGGCGGGACCCAAGGGGCCTTGGGAAGATGGTTTAGAACTCCAATATATCATAAACTGTGACCGTCGGAACCGTGGGCCATTGGGCGTTGGGGATGGAACCCAAATATCGTAGATATGCATGGCCGAACTCGAAGCCTTTGGGCGGGGGGTTCAGAACCCCAATATGCCATAGTTGTGATTGGTCGAACTCATAGCCCAATGCGTGGTGGGTTCAGAGCCCCATTACGTCATAGTTGTGACCGGCGTAACCTGAGGGCCATTGGATAGTGGATTTGGAAACCCCAATATATCATAGTTGTGACCCGCGGAATCCCAGGGCCCTTAGAAAGAGGGTTTGGAACTCAATATTTGATAGCTGTGACCGACGCTACCCGAGGGCCTATGGGCGTTGGGTTATATATATATATATATATATACAGGCTTGCACGCGTTCTACTTTTTTCCCGTTCCGTTCATCGGTCCGTTCTTCGTTCTGTTCCGTTCATCGTTCCGTTAAATTCTTTCCGTTCCGTTCATCGTTCCGTTCAATTCTTTCCTTTCCGCGGAACGCCGTTGAATTTTGCGTTCCGTTCAAAAACTGGATTTAAAAAAAATCTCAAAAGAAGGCTCTTTACTTAACACTACATTCTCGTATGTATCGGGTATAAAATTTTAAACCAGGCCCTTATAGTTTCGGCTTAAAGTTAGTTACTGCAATTAAAGTTCCAAAAACTTTATAAACTTCGATAATATATTTAAGACATAAAATAATTGAACCAGAGGCTCCACCCGAAAAATTAACATATTTTTTTACCCCGACCCAAAAATGTTACAATATGAAAAGTCAAACATGTAAAAATCCCACCCACATATGGTCCACCGAATTTCTCGGTCTAAACTACTCACAATTATTGCTTTATCTGAGAATAATTACGAAAAGTTTATTTATTCACAATCTTAAGAATAACATTAGTTATAAATTACACTATTTATTGCTCCTACAAGGAGCTGTTTTCGAAATTTTGATCTCCTATCTTTTCCTTGTCCTTCGCAATAAAAGTTTAGATTTGGAGAAGAGTCTCTCCGAACTGGCACTGCTGGGAAGTATAAAATTATATCGAATAAAAATCATTTAATCCTTATAGGCAATAATTGATTCCATTGCCTCAGACTCATCGGTTAAGAGTCGGTCAACCTCCTGCTTAGCTGAGTCAGTCTTCTTCGGCCTCTTGGCAAAGAAATTGCCTTTTTCTTCCGCTGCTGATTCTTGTCAAAGTTGATTAGAAAGAAAATCTCCCAGTTCTTCGGCCTTTTCTAATAATTTCTTGCTAACTCTTGCTTTGCAATGTCTAAAAGCTACTTTGAACTCAGGGAGATATGCTGAAGCAATTAGCATCTCCATACGTTCAAAGTAGGCTCCAAAACTTCGTTTGATCCCAAAAGAGAGTGCATCAATTAACACCCTACACCTGGACGCAGCTTCCCTCTCCTCTTGAAGATAATTTTCGAAGTAAGTGATGGTGGGCAGGAGAATACCAAGAAAGATAGCTTTATCACCCTGCAGAAAGTCCAGCGCTCTGGATATATGCCAGCATGACACACACCCATTGATCGATGAAGTTGTTATCCTGTTCGATAAATTTGGGTAGGTTAGCGGCAGTGAGGATAGTTTCGAATGCTGTTTATCTTCATCCCTGAGCTCTTGTACTCTCTTGACTGCATCGTAGGTTGAATTCCAGTGCATAATGGAGGGAGTAACAAGGGTTTTAGCAAATTTTGATTTACTGTTTCCACGAACAAGCCAGATTGATTATATTTATTCCAAAACTTGTTCATTATGGCAAATACTTTATAATACGATCACGCATATTCCCCACTCCTCGGATGAACTGCTTTTTTATATTCCACAGCAGCGACCAAGTTTAAGGTATGGAAGGTGTATCTGCAAAATGAAGTCTGATTAATTGAACAAGTTTGGAATAAATATAATCAATCTGGCTTGTTCGTGGAAACAGTAAAATCAAATTCAGACAACAAACCTGTAAAAAATGTATAATACACACTAAAATCGAGGTTGGGGGATTTCCTCTTGAAAAATTATTTGAAACGGAACCCAAAAAGACAAATTTTAGCGTTCCGTTCATCGTTCCGTTCATTTTTTCCGTTCTGTTCATCGTTCCGTTCAATTTTTTTTCCGTTCGTTCCGTGGAACGCCGTTCAATTTTCTGTTCCGTTCACAACCTGTATATATATATATAACGTAGTTTTTATTGGTGGAACCCCAGTATACCTTAGCTG
>CP045900.1:19517237-19542464 GCA_013387185.1 Caligus rogercresseyi | reverse complement strand
TTATTATTTAATGTCAAGTTTATTTAGAATGTGTGAAAATTATATTTTTTCGATACCGTTTTTGAGTATTTTGTTGACATTTTACCCCTTTGATCACCGGACCACTTCGAATCTGCCCCGCCAAGAAAATGAGATTTTAAAATCCTTTTTTATTGATCATACGGTCATAATAGCGAGGCTAATAGTGCTAAGTGACCAATATACAAAAAAAATCAAACAAAATTACACATTTGCTCTGGATTTTATGTTGTCTCTTGTTTTGTTAGATTATATATATTAACTGGTAAAAAAAAATGGTTTTACAAGCTTTTCTGTGAGATTTTATTTTAACGATCTGTAATAAACTTATATTATTTTGAGTCATTATATGCATTGTTCTATGCTCACACTGCTTCCTCCTCCATTTTGAATTCACATACTTTAGTGTTTAATATATGTCCTTGTTAGTATGACGTCACTTCTTAGGACTAGTAGTATGTCCTCATTGCTTGTAGGCTAACAAGCCTTTGACTATATTATAAACTCTAATCGCAGTTAACTTTACGTAATATGAACAAGCTATTCAACATAGCAAAAGGATTTCAGCTAAAAGAAACTAGCATCATGGTTAAAACAGTGTGAACACAGTGATGGATGGATATAATTGTTTATTTAGACGAATAAAATATTTAAGAAACTGATATAGTTCAAATGAATGAGAGACTTGGTCAGCATCGACTCATATATCGAAGTAAGTATGACTAGTTACTGTCAGCATATGAATTCTTAGCTGTCATATCTAATGCTCATCTTAAGATGCAGTAGAGTCTTGCTTATAGAACTATCTTTGAATCAATCCTTTTGGTCCAATTTAAATGGAAGTGACATTCATTGGCTTTCCTATTTTGGCAATCATGACCAAACCATTATATATAATTTTATGGTATTCTAATGCATTACCGTCTTTTAATTTAGTAGAATAAAAGTGAAATGTTTATATCAATCGTATTTAATTAGTATATATTCTGTTAAACTGTGAGAACATTATTCAATACAGAACAAGTTTTGAATTCAGATACAATAATTACTTATCATTCATTTTTTCAAATAATTGCTAAATTGCTTGGAATATATAAATCTTGTTCCCTGATAAAATATTAAATTTGTGAGGTTTTGCATACTGGATAATACATTTCTATTTAATATTCATCTTTTCCCCTTACGCATGCTTTGTAGAATTAGGAAATTTCTTAAAATGATTCAGTTTTATCACATCCATCGAACTTATATTAGCACAAAATGCAAAATATTTGTGTTAAATTGGATCAAAAATAATTCTTAACATTTGACTCCAGCACCATAACCATTATATGTAGAGGGTTTCATATAATGGAGATATTTCTTGACATATCGACCATACATTAACTTAGACACCTCTTTGTCCATCAGGGCATCGTTCCTCTATGCTTTGTAGAGTCTTTTATGCAAAGACCATAGGTCTTCTTGCTTATCCCCAATATGCGCTAGCATACTCTCTCTCGCAGAGAGACACGTGACTGATGGTTGAGGAGGTGCTTGGCGAGACCCAAATCGATGCAGTCCTTGAATACCAAGGATCAGCTGCTCCCAAAAATCAAAATGACATTCATGAGTAAAAACGTCCGTAACTCGTCTTAAATGCGCCTGAAATATCTGACTATCACTTTATGAAGTAAAAACATAAAAAACGTTTTGTCGTTTTTAATTATTTTGATTTATATTGTTTTCTTGCTGATTTAACTCAAGTTTCCACACTAACAACATTTATATTTTATTATTTAAATAACACTTTCATTTATTTGTTCCATGAGGAACATGATGACTAGCTTGGCTATTAACTTTGGGATGCTTTTGGAGTGCCTTGAATCCCACTTCAGACAACATATATTATAGTCGGAAACAACAGAAAAATAACATTGATGTAATAACTTCCCTTAAAGAATGACTTGTAAGTCGAAATGAGCTAATGGCATGGTACGTCCTTCATGTTGAATGATATTATGATTTTTTTTACCTATCCTTGAACTAATTTTTAACTTTAGATGAATCATCTGTTGGCTCTGTTCTGTTATTTCGAGAGATATTTGTGGAGATAATATTCATAATTATGTAATAAAACTCTTGAAAACATGAAATATTGTAAATATCCTTTAGAAACCTTTTTGATGAATAATTTAACGTTAAAAAATACATACGAATCCAGAGTTTATTGTTTATTTATCAAGAGTTGACATGTTTTCAAAGCCAACAACAGTCAACAAATATAATAGGCTCACGATGCATGTTGAATGTTTTTTAGGTCAACATAACTTCATTAAAATCAGGCTTTGTAATGCTACACAAAGTGCACATAAAATATGTTGTTTTCCTAGAGGTATTTTTTAAGCTTTGTTATTCTTATTTTTAGAAAATGTTGATTAAATTGTAAATATGATTATAATTTTAATAATGCAGAGGATCCTGCTTGGAGCTGCAGGTAGATACGCTGCCTTTTTCACTCAAATTTCCATCGTTGTACGGCTCATCATGGACATTCGCGGCTGAATTCATAAAATATTACCTGACGCAAAGTCATCGCTTTTTACCAGGTTTTGAGGAAAATAATCAAGATTTTTAAAAATTTGCATGCTTTTTAATGCTTTTTACAGCTTATTCTCTTAATACTTGTTAATTAGATAAAATTTTATTGTTTGTTCAAGATCGTGCTAAATTTTAATCTATAATGTTTATTTTTGTATTTTTTACGTACTGCATCGTTTTTATATACTGTGCTGTATATATGTGAACAGTTTAATATAATAACAAATAATGCAGAGGGATAACTTGAAGTATTTGATATGAAACTGTAGCATGAGAAATGTGCATTTTTTATAGATAAATGGGTTCTCTCATTTAGAGATTTTAAAGAGTATGTGATAGTTACTACTCTTGATCATAGAGGTAGTAATTTTGGATTAGTAAATAAAGACCAAAGAAGGAAACGTAAATAAACAAAACTTTTTCTTTAATGCAAGAATTTAATTAAATAAGTTCGTATAAATATAAGGTAATTAATTTTTTTGTTAAATGTTAGCCTCAAAATATAAATTTTGTGATTTCTGTTTTTATCTTCATCTATATTTGTTTATCCCATAATGTGAGGTACTAAATAGTAGGTATGTACCAAGAATGTTTATAAGAAGGATACATTGAAGCTTCAAAAGTTTGTATTGTTCATAAAAATTTAGAAGATCAAACGAATACGACATTCCCAAAATTATGTTATTCGTCCAGATGCAACGCAGTTAGCCTTTATTTTCATTTTTTGACTTTTGATAAGCATTAAAGAGCCTAAAAGGAAGGAATGGTCTGTGCAGTTGATGTAACAAAAGGATGGTACAAATAATGGGGTGTACAGAGTTTTAATTGGATAGAAGCCTAATGTCCTTATTTTTGATAATCATAGCATATTATTTTTACAGATGTCTCTAAAATATTGAAGGAGTCTATTTAAAAGAATCGTAAAGAAATTGATGTAGGCCCATGAGATGACACGGCTCATTTTAATATTATGGATGATATTCTCAACTCTAAATCAATGTCCATACTTAACGCGGGTGAAATATTGCACAATTTGATAATACTAGCTGGTTTTTTTTGGTAAGGCCGCTATTTTATCATAATTATTTAAAAAATATATATATATATTTTTTAGTAATAATTCGCTTAGATTATTTTTGTTAGTGGAAAAATTCAAAAAAACGTTTCTGACACAAATTGATCGAAGATTAATGTTTATGGAGTGTCCCATCATCCTTTGATGTTTTCAAATGCCTCACAACTATTCATTTGATTGCTCCATGTATTGGTTAAAGGTACAGGATTTTCGAGCACAGTGTCTCTAGGAAGTATACATGGTAATTCGTACGCTGAAAGGCTATGTTTCATTGCAAAGAAAAGATGAAAAAACAAAATCTAAATCATTTTCTTTAATATACTATTTAATATATTTTACAACAATTTAAACTTATCTATTGTCCTAAAGAATTTGCTTATTTAAATTTGGTTCCACAAATTAATGAAGTTAATTTATTACACACAAAACATAGTAATTCTATATAATTTCATTGTTAAGAATAGCCCCTCCACATTATATTGTTAAGTATTTTAGTGATTTATTAATATGTACTGTAATCGTTAATGTAATGATGTAAAAATTGATAATGTTTCATTTAATGAAAACAAATGTTGTACTGCGGTACCAAAAAAATAATGTAAACATTTATGAGAAATCTGTAATTAAAACATAAATAAACGTTCTGTTTCTTTTATTATTGTCATATATTTGCTTTTAACCAATCATACTTTAGAAAATAATCCCGAATTAGTATTCTTAGGAATTGAATACATATGTAGACTAATCTAACTGCTATATGTCAAAACTACATGACAACGGATTCATAAGCAATTGAAATAATCAAATGTCACCATTTGAAGCCGTCCCATCATTTTGTTGTTGTTTATAGATGGCTTAAATATGCATGTATGTGCAATGAGAATGCACATACGTATCATTATTTTTATAGTTCGTTTATAAAGTGAAACGTATTGACTAATTTTATTCCAAATAAGAAAATACCAATAACTAAGTTGTCACGTAAATCTATGATTGATGTACAAAAACAAATAAGCGATGCATTTGCAAGGGAAAGTTGTTTCTTAGTATCAAGTAATTTATCACGATATACTAGATAAAAGTTTTGCAACCTCATACCAGCCAAAAAAAAGCACCATATATTATAGGATGCGTTTCTGCATTGTTTAAACCTATTACGTCATAGGGGGGATAAATGTTTCGCTATTTATTTTTTCTCAGAAGAATGAGCATGATAATTTTTATTTCTTTTAAAAATACTGGTTGAATAGAATTATGTTGTCTAAAGATACATTTCTTATAAAAATAAAATAGAGCGACCATTTGTAAATGAACTTGAGGCATATATACACTCAGAGAGTGCAAACCTCCGCCGTCACGGGGTCCTTATGAGCCTTCCGAGGAGGATTTTTCACGACTGGGGCGGCGTAGAGGGATGGGGGAGGGTTCTCTCGACGGAAATTCCGAGAGGAAGACGCTCCCAGCACCCGATTTCACAACACAGCGACATCTATTGGTAGAGTAGGCTAACTTAAAATATTTATTAGTATTTAGCTCATTTTTGCATCTTAATACTGCACTCAGAGATGCCAAAATTTATCACTTGTTCCTTTTGACATTTCCAACAACTCTACAAAGTTATTTATCCGAATCCGTTCAGTACTTTTTGAGTTATCCTGCTGACAAACAAACCAACGCCAGTGAAAACAATACCTCCTTCGGCGGAGGTAAATATGGCTTCCTCGTTTCAACGAATTAAATAAAGAACTTTAAATATCTTGAGGTAAGCCTATACTCTCTAAGCAGAGAGTAGATCACTACTCTATCAAAGAATAACTTTGATCCACCTCCTTCATTTGATCGATGCAAATATATGCCTACATATTTGATATAAGAAAAATGCAGAAAAATCAAATAAAAACGGTATAAGGAAAATTACTTTGAACAAAAATATGGAGTTTATTTTTTTTCATGAATATAAATGGATCTCTGGATAAGACAAATAAAAAGACAGAAGGTTATTTACCAAATAAGATAGCTGTGCGATATGATGTATTTGCATGAGCTACCATAAAGACATCCTTATAATGCCCCAATTCATCGTTATAGGGGGGAAATATCCGGTGATCAACTTAGGTGGATCACGGCAATTGATATAAATCGTTTGAATTGGATACAGGACTTACTTGGAGAATTTCTCTAACCATACATGGTTATAAAAATGAGTTAAGCAAAATTATAATAGTGCTCTTTTAATATGAAACAAAACAGTTGTAAGTTATTGCAAGGGCGAAAAAGAAAACTTAGCTGGTAAACGCTAGTTCCTAACTCCTCTAACGCATTCTTTTGACCAAAAATAAGATAATACTAGGCTTAAGACCGAATGCTACTTTAAGAGCAACACATGTACAATAAAAACGGAGTTATTTTATCATGCCTTGAATGCATCAAATTTAAAAATGAAACCTAAGTATTATTTTATCATTGAGTTTAATTTAACTGTTATCATTTACCACTGTTTTCACATAAATCAATTATCACATAATCAAATAAACTTTTCAATGTCATATATATTGTTGCATATGGGTTTATATAATAAAATACTCAAAGGAAGGTCTCGTAATTATCATTCATTACCTCCGCCGAAGGAGGTATTGTTTTCACTGGCGTTGGTTTGTTGGTTGGTTGGTTTGTTTGTTTGTCAGCAGGATAACTCAAAAAGTGCGGAACGGATTCGGATGAAACTTTGTGGAGTTGTTGGAAATGCCAAAAGGAACAATTCAATTTTGGCATCTCTAAGTGCTTCTTTAAGATGCAAAATGAGCTAAATACTAATAAATATTTCAAGTTGGCCTACTCTGCCAAAATTTGTTATATTGTGGAGCAGTTTATTTGGACTCCTTCTAATTTTCTATCCATCAACAATTTTAGGGGTATAAGATAAAAAGCAAAGGGCTTATGGGATCTCCTTGCCTGAGTCCTCGCTCTAAATATACTGATGGCTCAGTTTCTATATCTATTTTAGAGTATGCTTTGGTCAGGATGGTCTCTATGGCGCGGCAGAATATCATTGGAAAACCAAGGCTTTGGAGTTCTCTTAATATAAATAGATGTTCCACCGAATCGAAAGCTTTGGCAAAGTCCAACAAAGCAAGTGCTATATTTTTTTGTTTTTGTTTTGCCTCCTCAATCATAACCTGCAGCGACATTAACACATCCTCCGTACCTCTTCCTGATCGAAATCCAAACTGAGTTTCGGGAGCTATTTTTTCTACCACAGGTTTTAGTCTTTCTGTAAGACAACCAGAGTATATTTTATATTCAACATCCAGTAGGGTAATGGTCTCCAATTTTAAGTTTTTCTTTGTTTCCTTTCGCCTTGGGAAATAAGGTTAAAATTCCAGATAGTTGTTTCTCATCCAAGCCATTATTAAAGAAATAATGATTGAATAGGTCTGCTAAACTTTCAGATATTTCTGGTAGGGCTTTATAAAACTCTGCTGTAAATCCTGATGGCCCAGGTGCCCTATTTTCTTTTAATTTTGTAAATATATAAGTCCATAGTTCCCCCGGTGTAAATAATTTGCGTAAGGACTTTTCTTCTTATTTAGAAATATTGTGTTCACTTTTTTTTTCTTTTAGTGTAGGTGTTTTGACTTATAAATATTTTGGTAGAATTGTTGAATGTGTTTTCCCAGCTGAGCACTAGTTATATTTTTCTGGTCTTTGATTTTTATTTCTTTTAAGTTGTCGACTTTTGATTTTTCTATATTCTTCATTACGTTCATATTCTTCGAATTCATTATGAAGTTTGATCGTCTCGTTCTCACTTGGCACCTTCCGCTTTTTTTCGATGATTTCTTGTAGCTCCTCTCTTGCTTGAACATCTTCGCTGTCTTGGAGTATTTTTTTCAATTCTTTTTCTTTCGTCCTTTTCTCCAATGCTTCTTTCCTTCCCACAGCCTGTATGATATTTTTTGCACTTTTATAAAAATGATCAAGAGACTCTCTGATCGTCCATCCCGCATTGACATCCTCTTGAATGTTCTTCACTAATTCTTTCAATGCGTCCATAACACAACTTACTTTCAGAATATTTTTGTTTAGCTTCCATCTAATTTTCTGTACTCTTGTTTTTTCAGGTCAAAGTCTGCCATCAATAGGAAGTGATCAGACATCCCGTTGGAAGTCATTCTGGACAGAGTGGAGCTATATTTTTGCATGGCAGTGGATATATAATTTGGTCAATTCTACTCGACGAGACCATGTTGTGGATTTTTCTCTTGAAGGCTGGTTTATAATTCCTTGTAACATCTGCCATATCAATTAATGAATTTTTCATTTTCCATTCCACTAGATTTCCTTGAGTTTGGGTATCCCGAGTTCGATGTAAAATCCCTACCCTGCTTCTCTGCCACATTGAAGTCGCCCGCCACTATGATGTTTCCTTCCTGAGGGTCCACTCCGAATGTTTGAGGCTTTCCTTAAATATCTTCTTGTCCCCTGATGGAACATATAATGAAAAAATGTCAACACTTTCCCCTTGGACTTTTATGCGGACGGACACCATGTTGCCTTCGTGGTCCCTTCTAGTCGCTACTATCTGGATATCTCTTCTAGTCAAAACCGAGACTCCTCGGGCTGGGAAGCCATTTTTTGTTATTATTGCATGCGATGACGAAATATTGTATTTTTTATTTATAAAAGACCATCCAAATTTCTTTGTTATTCTTGTGTCATTCATACATATCACCTCTGGATATTCCAATGCGTTAATGAATTTATAATCTTGACTTCTTTTTTGTGATGATAGTCCATTTATATTTATTTGTATTACTCTCATTAACTGATATCATTTACCACTGTTTTTCACAGTAAATCAATTATCAATAATCAAATAAACTTTTCAATGTCATGTATATTGTTGCATATGGGTTTATATCTTAAAATACTCAAAAGAAGGTCTCGTAATTATCATTTATTTTTTATATATTAAAAAGTAATCAATATTTCTGCTGACATAGAACTCAAAACCACCGTTTACATGAAAGGGATAAGAGAAAAATTTGATACCCGTAGGATTCCTTTAAATAAAGAAACTTATATATCATATGGTTTGATATTTTCTTATGCATACTTATGTATTATTTATTTTTGCTCCAATAATAAACATCCTAATCACGACAAAATTTACGTTATTGCTCAAACCTTAATAAAAGGAAGAATATATATTTTTTATAGACAATGCATAGCCAATCGGGATAAAATGATTTTTATAAACTGTATTCTTCCTTTCTTATAGCCATACCCACCCAATACAAAAATATGTTGAAAAAAGAATTCTGATGGTTTTTTTTTTTTTGCTCCATGGAATCATCAAAGCCTTACCTACAAACATACTTACAAAGGGGCGACTACAATTTATCATTTTTGATATATAGTGTGTTCTATTATTATTATTATTATTACCCTAAAGAAAGGCTCTCTGATTGTTTACACGGTTGTATTGACAGATTGTTCAGGGTGTTGTTTCCTTTTTTGTGCTTTTGTAGGTAGGGGAAAAGGCAAGGAAACTAAATAGAAACTACATGGAAGGGCAACTCTTTACTTAAGTAGTACTTCCTTTTTGAGTAGTTATTTATATTTAAGTGAAACGTGGTGTGCATTTCCACGACAATTATTTTTCTTAATTGAAGTTGAGGTGTCAGCGCTTGTTTATATTCAATGTCGTTAAATTTGAATTCATCCAGTATTATTGTGCTGCCAATATCCTTTATTGTGCTGCCAATATCCTAAAATATTCTCTTGCATCACGGTTTCGGTGTTGAGATCCGTGGCTTCCTTCGCTCAACAACTTTATTCTCTCACAACCGATATCACTTTAAAAACTAGTTACGTTCTTTCAGAGTCACAGATTGGATCGAAATGTATTATTAACGTCCGAAATGTTAGAGAACTCCATTCGGAGTCCTGCAAACTCGAAGAACTCTCTATGAGGTCTAAACTTGGAGTTCTACAAAGGAGGAAGGGTTGCTACTCATTGGGAGAGCCCTCCTCCGAGCTTTCAATAGCAGCCACTACCGACTTTAAAGCAGCAGGCCTTTGTATTTCAATCATCTGTATTAATAACGATATGCATTAGTATTCATAGTATTAATATTTGTGTATATCTCTATGTATCTAGTGAATATCTATTGTACAGAGCTGGGATTTCGTTCTGCCGATTTGGTATTCGGAAGATTTTATTATATATTTACCAATATCGATCGATGCGGTACATAAGAAAGAAAGAGAAATTTATTCATATATCTGCTCTGTGACTTCTTCATATGCATTTAGTATCGGACAATGTAAAACAAAAAAAACAATTGAGTACATAAATTGTTACAATTTTTTAGAGATTATTTGATATTTAATGCATGTTTTTTTTATATAAATCATATATGCACACGGGTTTTGAAGTAAATGGAAGGAATAGGAAACAAATTATTTCCTTAACTTTCTTTTGTTAGTCGTTGTCTGATATTAAATGCACTTTCAGCTATGGGGTTGTTTATTTATTTTTTTGCAAAGTTCAACTTCTTCACACCAGGTAACAACGCTTCCAGTTCTAAATACCGATTTTTTCATTCGGTAGTCGCAGCTGTGCTATTGTAATTTTTGATGAATATTTAGACATATTTTAATTAAATTAGAATGCACATCGCTTAAACATAAAAAAAATATTTTTTAATAATATAAATAATAAATAAGTAGAAGTTGAATACCCTGCTTACGTATTGATACCCCGGCGAGCGAAAAAGTTACCCTTCCATGTAGTTTTAGTATTCCTTGGCTAAGGGCATGTTCATATTTCATACCAACATATATAACATGTATATACATATGCAAACCACATAAACTCTGCCTTACTTGAGTCAATTGTTTAACAGACTTGTGTTCTTTAAAGACATTGTACTTTGGGAAACTTGTAAGGGGATAACTGATAGTTTATTTTTTTATTGCAACATTTATATAATGAATAACTGCTACAAAAATCCATATGAGGCATTTTATTTGTAACAAACTGAAGAACTTTACATAAATATATTATATATAGCCACTATTGGATCGTGATACATATAAATATTGTTAATGGCGCTCGACTAGACCTTTCTTCGAGGATTTAAATCCATGGTAGTTCGGCAGGGAAAATATTGGTCATTCTTCACAGTGAAACGTCTTATTGGACCTGATTCAAAACACCATGAAACTCTTTTATCCAGAGCACTGCATATCTCTTCATAAGGTTCATGAACAAGGTTTTGTTTATTTCCAATCATCTTGGATGAAGATTTCATTGGCTAGAATCTGCCTCTTATGGATATCTAAAATATTTAGTTTATTCATCTTCATTGATTTCTTGAAGGATTTCAAACCAGAGAAGAAGCTTCCAGATTACTTCCTTGCTCTTGACCTTGATTGTCTCGTCGTGTCACTCCTTCTTCTGATGTCTCTATGGCACCCTCATCAAGGTCTCCTCGATGACAAGGTTCGTCGTGACGAGTTGTACTCCGTGGTCATGTTTATCATTAAACGATAAAGGCATTGACGTTCTTGATCAACATGGAGGTAGGCAATGTCCATCTACTGTCTTGTTCTGACCGCCTGTCGTTCTCACATGTCTTCTTAAATGCTTTGATGGTGAAGCCAGATGAAGGTTTGACTCAAACATGAAACTCTAGGAGGACTATTAAGAAGGTCCTTTTTCAGCATTGAATACAAATTGCAGAGCGATCAATGCTGAAAGGTCTGTAACACTTGTTGCATTATTTGTCAATAGCCGTTTTTTAAACGACACAATTAAGATGGTAATGCCTTACTATAAGTGTAATAATGGCTTAGCTTGTGTTTTATATCATGGATGATCTCTTATCCCAATAGCCAAAGAAAAAAATATTTTTGGCTTTGTCAAAATTTAATTTTTCATCATAGTAATCCATATTTTCAACCTGTAAACTAATGTGCAGAATACATAATCTGTTTTCAATACCTTACTAAAGGGAATTAGTGTAAAAGCTATTATCATTTGGCTGTTTAACTAAATAAGTTGTTCTGAAGTCTTTGGATTCGTAAGACTCTCAATAAAATACCTACTTTATAGATTAATATCTTATTTTCAATTATTCTTTATAAATTCCCTATTCGCAATGGGGAATTACTTAGCGTAATTAGGTAAAAACGGGCTTCCGCTCTTGTCCTCATTTATTCCCAATTTTCTGACATATCTATGATTATATCCTTATAATAAATCTTATCTCAAACTTTCTCATTGCTAAGTGTATTAACTATAAATTTCATTTGAAGGGGCATTCTCTTGGAGATATTTTCCCATTTATTATGAAAGTAACATTTTGTTGTAGACCATCAGTTTATGATCCAGCAATATAATACAGATGCAGAACATGTGACTAAGGAAATTTAGTAGAAATCGTTTAGGATATTTCATGCTCTCCCAGCATCTACAGGGTGGTAAGATCAATCCGGCGTTTTTCTTCTCTCACTAAAATACACATAAAATCGTTAATTTCTGTTCATTTTATTTATTTAGACATTAAAATACTCGTACAGATGTGTAAACTCTGCTTTTTCAATCCATCCGCCTTCTGCGTCGATGACGCGCTGGATCCTGGCGCGGAAGGAGGAGCAGGCCTTGAACACCAGAGACCTGTCCAACTTCCTGGCCTTTTCATTATGGAGTTGATCAGGGCGGCTTCGGTGTTGTGAGCTAATCGGTTGGTGTGTCGCTCAGGTAGCCCCAGAAAAAATAGTCCATAGAATTCAAATCGGGGGAGCTAGGGGGCCTTTCTTCTGTGTCAACAGCTGGCCAATCTTGAGTTTGTAGCTGTGACAACGCAAATCCTCATTCACACAGGCCAACAAAGTTACGTGAGAAACGTCCAGCTCTTTGGCGACATCCCTGATGGACCTGCTGGGGTCGTGCTCGAAGATGTCTGACACTCTCCTGATGAAGTCGGGGGTCCTGGCCTTGCAGGCGCTGCTGGAGGGCCTGAAGGCGACGACAGCTCGAGGGTCCCTGGTATCCTTCAGCTGCTGCCTGAGCTCAGCAACCCTTCATCATTGCTATTATCTTCGTATGAAAAGGAGTTAAGAGGTTGCGGCCTGAATTTTATGATATAAAAGTTCCGTAATCTAACAATGGATAAATAACGCTTTTGGAAAATACTAGTAATTACTTAAGATAGTCATAATAACTACGTAGGTACAAGGATACAAAATAAACAAAATCAGTATATTGAGTGAAGCTTAAAGCAAATTTTCTAATGCAGTCTACCAGGAAGTAGTATCATTAATGTTAAAAATTGGTTCTTCCTCTGGGCATGTTCCTTTAGCTGGAAGAAAATCAGACTGATGTTGCTTGAACTAGTAATATAAAGATTGGCATCTGATAGGTATATGAAAATAGAAGTTGAAACATTAAACACGATTCTATTTTTTATTAAAAAAGTATTCTTTGAAGGCTCAAATTTGATTGACGGTTGAGGCCAACGAGAAATGGGAAGAAGAGAAGAACAAACAATTGTAATATGATAATAGCACAGAACCTTGAACTCAACAGAAGAATGAAGGAAAGAGAAAGAATAGATATTCATAAGTTTTTTTATTATACTGAACAAAACAGTTGATAAGTGGATATCTTTAAATCTAACTACTAATTGTATATTCAAAGTTGTCGCAAAAAATTGGATAAAATAGTTTTGAAGCTTATAATTTTGGACATTCATTCATGACTACAATCATTTATCTCTAAACTACATTAGTTTTAAGTTTTATAATTATTTCCGATAAAACGTTAAATTTATATATATCACCAAATGATCGGGTACCCGGCCCGGTTCCTGGCTGTTTTTAAACGTCCAGGCCTGTGCCTAAAATCACCAGCCGGACTTTAATATTTTCGTTTGTTCGTCATTCTGAAAGTGACGACGTTTTTATATAAAATAATTTTCGAAATTTTAAAAATATCATCCATTCTTTTAGAAAATTGTTATTTTATAAAATTAATAGGAAAAGTTGTTTTAAAAACAACGTCGTCATTTCCAGAATGACGAAAGAACGAATATATTAAAGTCCCGGCCCGGCTCCCAACGAAAAAAAGTGTCCCGGTCGTTCCTGATATATATATTTGTTTATATAAATATTTATATATATACACACACGCACACACACACACACACATATATATATATATATATATATATATATATATATATATATATAGATATAATATATATATATATATATATATATATATATATATGTGTATATATATATACAGATGAGTAATAAGTCCGGCAAGAGAGAAATGTAGTCTTAAATAGTATATTTCTAACTGAAATTTTGCAGAACTTGGTAGAAACTTTCTTAAAGGTCGTACCAACACAACTATTTGCAATTTTTCAAAATGTCCGCCATTCTCACGCAGTACAGCTTCAAGACGTCCACGGACCTGTTGGCAAGCTGCACGCACCGTTTCTTCTCTGATTTTTCCCCATTCCTTCACGAGAGCCTCTTTTAAGGTGGTCAAATTTCGGTGGGGCGAAGCACAACCCTTGCTCTCAAGTATGGATCACATGGAGAAGTCCATGACGTTGAGATCAGGGCTTGAAGGTGGCCAGGTAAATTTGTCCCAAAAGGCAGGAAAATTCTGCTTGCACCATTCTTGGACAAGTTTGGACCCATGGGCTGGGGCAGAGTCTTGCTGAAAAGTGAAGAAGGTTTGCCCATACTCAGCCTTGATCTATGGCAGTACTTGGTCATTTAACATTGACAGATATACCTCCTTGTTAATCTTGACACCCTCGGGGACAAATATGAGAAGGCTCTTTTTCCCATCTGACATAACTCCTGCCCAGACCATCACAGACTTTGGTTTTTGACGTCGGAAGACTCCGCAAACCTTGACAGGAATGTCAGCACTGCTCTTGGCCAAAATCCGATCATTCTGGGAATTGTACACCGCCTGAACTGTGAACAATTTTTCGTCCGTGTAAAAAACTGAACCTGCGTGCCAGTTTGTTCAGAAGAATTCGGCCTCGTTCTCTTCGCTTCTCAATTGTGGCCTCAGAAAGAAGTTGAAGCCTTATTTTCTTATATGGAGTCATCCCCAGATCCTTTTTCATTAGATTTCTCATCGACCCCTTGCTCATATTTTCCTCATTGGCCATCTTTCTCAGGCTTCTTGCAGGGTTCCTCCTGATCTTCTCGCGGATCCTCTTCACACACGCCTGGGTTCTCACAGACATTGGTCGGCCACTCCTGGGCCTGTCGGATGTTTTTCCGGTCTCCTTGTACCGTTTGACCGTGTTGTAAACAAGCTTGTAGGTAACTTTTATGTCCTTGAGCTTCTTGACAATATCAGAATTACCCAACCCCGCGCAATGAAAGGCAACTATAGTGTCACGGAAATTGCTCATGATGCTGAGGAACGTTGAAAGAAACTTTGTTGTTAAATGAACTTGTTTTGATGAAGCTGAAGAACGTATCTACCGGTTTTACGCACGAAAATCCAAACACAATAGAAACTACGTGTCGTAAAGTCCCACTTCCCGGACTTATTACGCACCCTGTATATGTATGTATATATATATATAATATATATATATTTAGAACCAAGTACTTCCTGGACTATCCGATTTCATGTTTTTATTAATAATAACAGGTATAGTAAAAATATTAGATATTTCATTTGTGAATGAGCATAAACACTAGAAACATGCTTTTAATCATGCATTCGAATCAATTACTGCTTCAGGGGGGGTGATGGGTTGATTAGTTGATGAATTGAATACTTCATTCCAACATTGTATGCATATTACTTTGAAATCTAAAACGTTTAATTATCTTATTAGCGTTGATAGTATTATTATTATTAGTGCTGTGCTCTTTGTGTGAGTGCTGTATTATCGCTTCATTGGATTGCTACAAGAGATTTACTTCAAGAAGGCTTAATAGGGTCATAGGTGAGATCAGGCAGCTTCCATAAAATTAAATCACGTCTATTAAGTACTGATAATGACATGCCTGGATTTTTCAAAAATGTGGTACATAAATGGTAGAACTTTGGACTTTAAAAAAATAACAACAAGTCATCGTCTTAAAGACGCCTTGTAATAGTCCCTTTTAGTTTAATCTGAAAATTTAGTGGTGGGAAAAAATGATTCCTGAGGTTATTATAGTCTTATCCTGTATGTCCTTTGACATATTTAAAATTGCCATTAATCTAATGATGTGGATCTAATTAATCTTAGGGCAAATAACAAAACCTGAGGGAGACGGGGTACAGTTGCAACAGGGCACTTTGTCCATCTGAAGTAGTTTTAGTACTCCTTTTTCTCTGCAATGGATATCTCTACTGAGCATGTGCAGTGTGAGTGTCATCACTCTAGCTTGTTCCTGATTGGGACAAAAGGGCCTGTTGCAACTGTCCCCGGTGTCCCTACATACGTTTGCTCTAGACAAGGTTTCGATATAAAGATTTAAGCCCTGAAAAATTGCGTTTTCGAAAAGAAAATTATCTTAGTTAATAGATTTTAAAATTATGGTGTATTTGTGTGAGATATTTTGGTGCCAATAAAACACTAGCTTAGAGCTACGAAAAGTGATAAAACTTATTTAAATAAATATAATATTTAAATATTAGATAAATAATTATAAAACAGAAACTTAATTATTAAAAATTAAAGATTCCTGAGATTTAAAATTATGGTGTCTGTTGTTGATGATATATTTGGTGCCAATATAATTAAAATTTAGAGATGTCTTGAGATCTTTGCAAGCCTTGTTGCTGCTCGCCTTGCTTCTATAAGATGGTTTGCCTGCCTCAGCTCATGAGACGAATTCCACGTTTTTTGCCAGCTGACCGGCAACCCATAGAATTAGTCTATGCGATTCCTCGTTCCACTTCTTTGTCCTGAGTCCGAGTGCAGAGAACATCACGGTAAGCATTTGATTACCAAAAGGATGACAAAGTTTTTCTTTCATTTTAAAATATAATTTTATATATATTTTATGGGTAAAATAAGGGCAATATTTAATGCCGACAAGCCAAAAAAACAATATTGTATGACTAGTATTAATGCGAAACTACACGATTAAAATATATTTGTGTATACTCAATAAATTGAAGTTCAAAAAAAGCTTTGAAAGCTAATTGCTTGGGATAAAAAAGTAATACGGTGAATTTCAAATAATCTTCATATTTTATTTTAATTTTTTAACGGATTTTTTCAGCCTTCAGTTATTATGTTATATTTTTTACTATAAATAACCGGCGATGAATTGGCTAAGCATGAATTAATTTACCTAAATATATTATCATTCGTTCTGATAAAGGAAGCTTTAAATGGAAGCATTGGCTTTGATATATACTACATTATTATTTTTTTGATTTTTTTTGCCTATATGGTTCGATAAATTGCTTCCGAAGGATATAAATAAGTATTATAGCATTAAAGTTAGTATATCGAACCTAGGATCTTATCAATGAGGTAGACCAAAAATGACCATCCCCTCTCGGGATTCTAACCTGCGCCCCCACATTGAGAGTTGAACACGCCTAACACGCTCGGCTATCGAGCTCCTACGATATTATTACTATGACAATCAATTCATTGAAAAGACCAGCCCATTTCAGTAAAAACCAGTAAGCTGAAGTCATAATTGGTAATGTGCAGACTTTTATATTTGCCTTGATTATGTTTTTTGCAAGTCAGAATATAGTTCTTTGAAGTTGATTAGGAAACTTTTGTCACCAAAATACACTTTAGTCATTGGCATTTTTTCATAATGAACTATGAATACCCGTACTTTATAACATAATATTCATTTAATTTTAGTATATATATTTTTTTTATAATATAAAATTAACGTCCATCTCTATTATTATTAGAACAAATTATAGAGATATCTTTTCAAAAGATAGCTATATATTGAGTTATTTTTTGTGTTTTGAAATACTATGTTTTTCTCAATAACTATATTTATGTTTCATTTTTGTAAAAGCCTTCGATTTCCCCGACTCACATTCCAGAGGTGGATGAAATTGACTTATAATTATATTTTTCCAAGAATAACTGCCTATAAAGATACTATAATATTCTATTTAATATCATAATATCTTACATTACACGCTAAAGTCAATATGAATGTTATATGAATTGCTGCTGTATTATTTATTAAATATGTTTCAGATATGCCATTAGTTTCAGGGGGAGGTTCGAACCATCAAAATCAACTTTTAAAGATATTGAAATTATTCATGAACATATTAAATATTTTATATTTTGATATATCTGCAGTTGATTGGTGTTTGTCCCTCTGAGTAGATTAAATTCATCACTTTTTTGACTATGAACTACCATAAGATATAACGATATATAATATATTTATATTATTATATATATTAGCCCCTCCAATTAGCAGAGAAACATAGTTCATCTGTAATTCTGGACACTATACTTATTTTCTCTAAGAATCCAATATGACTCTATGTCTTTATATCTCTATGTGAACGACCCCAAATTGTTTTTCTGTGCGAGCCTGTTTTGAAGGAAAATATGGGGAAAAACTTGAATACATATATGTTACAACTTTGACGTGATATATTTTGGGGATTTTGACACACGACCCGTGAGCATTGTTCACAAAAAATAAATAATTCAATATTATTTTGAGACAGCCTATTCCATATTGGCGTAGGACTAGAAGGACGCAACGAAACATTGACTAAAAGTTGTTCTAAATGTTTTTCATGATCTCTTCGTGCCATCAATTTTGTCAATTGGTGGACCTGCATTTGACGCAATGGCGGTCAAACTACATAATGAGAGGATTCGCACCGGGTTAGAAGAATATCACATCTTACAAATTTCGAACCGAATCTAATTTCTTTAACGCTCCATGTAAGCTGAGAGAATATATCAAAAACTACCTTAGACACAAGGACCTTTGGACTTGGCTCCTCTCAAATCTTACAAAATCTCTCTTAAAAATACGTGCGCCTCAATGCTTAAGCCCGGGGTCTTATTTTCAATGATGACTACTTAAATTGTCTCCATTCAAATATCAATAGTAGCAAGTCTAATTTTCAATTCATTTATGTATTTTTTCATCGATGAACGTTTGTTTTTTTGCTCCGTGAAGATCAAGCACAACTTGGACTCATCTTTCGTTATAAGAACTCATCACATCGTTGGATTCGGAAGGACTTTTCCATCACAATCGTCATCATAAGCATACCCATTCTGGAAAATAGCGAAATACTGACAAAATTGTGAATTCCTTGAATAGAATAAAGACTACAGGAGGGTTTTTTCTTACCTTGGTCTGTATTCCCCTTTTTTTTCAAATATTAGAATCCGGCTCCTATCAGCTTGTCGTATTTTATTCACTTTTTCTCCTGAGCGTGTACGTCTTCAAAAAAATATATTTTTTTGTATCTGCACGCTTTTATTTCTTCCTTTGACTCTTGTCCCCTTAATTAAATCATATAATGATGAAAGAAAGGATCCCCCTTACCGTCCACCTGAAAGCGCGCTCGGTCCCCCTGAGAAGAATAAAATATCTTATGCTAAAGCGCTCTCAAAAGAGAAAAAAATGTCAAAGTTGCTGTGAAAAAAAAATTTGAACTCAATGTTCAAATGGGATAAGTATGTCATTCAATTGACTGAATTGGAAAATAATCGTGTCTTTAATAACAGACACATGAAACAAGTAGATGTGTACAAAGCTGCAATGCATTTTGGCTTTACAGAAGATGAAATTGCCGGTGCTCAAGCCAGGTATGGTTTTGGCTATGCTTCCTTCTACACAAGTACCCCAATGGACATACGTCCTCGTATTCAAATGTTGAAGAAACCCTTCATTTTGAAGATCAAAGGTTCAAATGGAGATTTAAAACCTGTTTCAATGCAATTAAAGATATCGACAACTTTGAAGTGGATAACAAAGGAATTTCATTGTAACTGCTATTAACACTTTTAAACGCGTCGACGAAAAGAAACTGAAAGCTGGATTGATAAATTTTGTGAAGTAGTTAAATACTACCCCGAACTTAATCCTCAAGACAAGATGCCGAAAAGATGTTTAGAAATTATAAATCAGTATGGAGACATCAAACTGTACTTTCGAAGTTATTGGGGATCCTTCTAATATCCCGCAAATTATTCCGGTGGATGAATCCCTAGTGAATCTAAAATTGATGGCGTTCGACAGCAATGTCAGAGATGCTTCCAGTTTGGTCACTTGAGAGTGAACTGCACGGAAAACGACTTCAATTAATGAGTATAAATCTGTACTTTATTACAAAATCACTGAAACTGAGCACCAAAAAACGAACTCTAGCGTTTCATCCTCCTCCAATTCTTTAACTGAAGCAAGTGCCGACGATATAGACAAAACATTAGATAACCAAGTGTCACAAATGTCGAAATTCAAGACAGTCTGCCTGAAGCCCCTCCAGGGTCCCCCGAGATACAAACAAATGAAATACTTCAGTGAACATGATCCTGTTGAAACTCAGCCCGAGCCTCTTATCTTACCAGAAGAAGACACACCTTCTACAAATTGCACATTAGCCAACACCGAGAGGTTGATGTACCGAACCTGCAATCAACGAAACATTTCTACAGGTGACACTGACACACCTGAGTGTGTAGATAATACAACACAAGACTCTGTAATTAAAGATAGCCATCCGTAGACTTATTACCAATTGAAAACGATCACTCAGCGAGTTAGATTTTTCAAACACCATAGGCCATGTGAAGTCACTAATTTAAATGGAAAAAACAGACATACTCATGTGGAACAAGAAAGTCCAGAAACCACCTCTACGGACCCAACAACGATGATGAAGACTTTTTTTCTCGAAAACTAACTTCAATTATTACTAACAAGGCTACCATTATTGCTGGCGATTTTAATGTAAAATTAAAACCTGGAAGGGACTCTTGTCGTAATGTTCCAAGCTCCAACCCTCGTGCTACGAGGGCCCTTACATCTTTAATTTCGTCCTATGGTTTTCTTGAAGCCGGAGACGTCTTTGAAGACTACAGTCACACTTTCTTCTCTAGAGACAAATATTTACGTCCAATATCTTCTAGGATTGACCTCATATTATTTAAGGGCTTCCTTAGTAGTTCATTAAACTCATACAAAGTGGTTGACACTGGTATTTCAGACCATCATGGTCTCTATGCCGCTTTTAATATTACCAAAAAGAATATTAAGCATAAAAGAAGCTGGAAACTAAATTCCGACCTACTAAACGACCCAATAGTAAACTCAAAAATCATAAACATAATTGAAAAAGCCAAGTCAAACTTTAAAAACGGAAATGACATTTTTATCGAAATTGAGAAGATGATTCAAAAAGTGAGGGGAACATGTAGGAGCGCTGGCGCCAAAAAAGCAGAAGAGAAACGCAAGTTGATCTACGAAATTCAGAATATACATGAAGAGAGTATATCAAAACAAGAAAAGCAGTTTAAGTTGGACCAACTATACCGAAAAGCAGATCTCATGCAGAGAGTGAAACACAAAATTGAAGCAATTTCGGACCTATCTAACTCGAGGCTTCAATGTATGAAGTTGGACAACAAAAAGCAAAATGCAAAAAATATTTCACTCACTACAAGTAGCGGAAAAATATCAAGCCACCCAGACTTCGTATGCACCGAAATTAGCTCCTATTTCACGAAGCTTTATAGCTGCTTCAATTGTACGGCTTCTATACTGTGTACTCGATGCGAAACGTCAAACGCCGACTTCTGCCAAAGTTTAAGATGCCCCATGGACAATAATCTTCACATTTCCCGCAAGGATAATGACCATATTGAAACACATCTTACCATTGATGAAGTGAAATTTGCCATCTTAAAAAATACAAAGATTAACAAGTCACCAGGTCCAACTGGCCTAACCTTCGAATTTTATAAAAAATATATTCATTATTTAGCGCCCCTTTTACTCAGTTTTTACGAAAAAGTTTTAGCCGTTGGTTATTTTCCCGAGTTTGCTTCAGATGGAAAAATTGTTTTAATACCTAAAAAAAATAAAGATCCAACGTTTTTAAAAAATCTTCGTCCTCTTACAATGCAAAACGCTATTTATAAAATCTACTCCTATGTCGTGGCCAATCGAATGGAAAAAGTTTTAAATAAAATACTTCACGGATCACAATACGGTTTTTTAAAGAACAAACTCATGGACATTGTTCCTTTTACACTTCAGACAATTTTTGACTATGATTTTAACTCATCGTTTATGGCAATTGACTTTGCCAAAGCATTCGATACCATATCTCATAATTTTATCATCCAAACCCTTTATAGCAAAGGGTTTGGAGATTTCATAATTCGGATGGTTGGTGTCTCCCTTGCCAAAACAAGAACCTTAATTGAATACGGGAACCGAAAGTCTTATTTCCATAACAAAAGAGGCGTTCGACAAGGTGACCCAATGGCTGGAATACTTTTCGTCCTATGCGTCGATCATTTACTGCAAAGAATACACTTCGACGAAAAAATTCGCGGGTTTTGTTCGTCTGCAGAGACACTAAAATGCTTGTGCTACGCCGACGACCTCACAATGGTTTATTCCGGCAACCCGCTGCAAACCCTTATTTCCATGAAAAGAACTTTTAACATTCTAGACAATTTTTCAAGATGTTCTGGGCTAAGGATGAACATAGAGAAGACGGAACTGATAAGCCCTTATAAAGGCATTATAGAAAAAGCCTGGCCACTCCTAAAACTCTCTGACGATCTAAATATACTCGGGTCATGGATTGGTCCAAACAGCTCAATACTGAACTGTGAAATGATTTTAATGAAACTAAAACGTAAATGTTATTTCTTCAACAATCTTAATTTAAATGTTTGGAATCGAATTCAGGCATGGAATTCCTACGTCGTCCCAAGTGTTTTACATCTACTACGAGTCACCCCTTTTAACCAAGCTATACTAGAACACATCATGACTATTGAAACGTCTTTACTTGTACTGAACAAAAAGAAAAACATATCCTTTAATCGAATTCATAACCCAATAAAAGTGGGAGGATTGGGTGTTATAAATTTCAAGATTTTGTGGCAGTCTCTTAACAGTTATTGGATACGAAAGTTATGGGAAAAAAATCATTTTTGGAGTATCCACTTTAATCACTTTTTAAAAATCTACGAAAGCGAATACGACGAACACCCCTGTAATGGTCTATCAAAATTTTACAAATAGTCTCAAAACACTCGGCTCGTATGCAACAATTCTCCAACGGTTCTAAAGACATAATCGAAAGATATGAGTCGCTTTTAGGATGGGAGAAGCCTGTTGTCGAGAGTCTAAACTCTCATACTCCAAGAACCCTTAACGCTCAAATAGCCGGCGACGTTATCAATTCTTCTTCACTAATTAACAAACTTGCTCATAATTTCTTGCTACACCAAATTGGCAGGCCAAGCGTAATTCAACGGCCACTCCTACCTTATCGTCTCAAACTATCAACCGTATCAACAAGGGAGCTTAGAAAATCATCTATTGTCCCTACCCTAGCACCTTACGAAGGATATTTAAGAAGACGCGGGATCGCGAGGAGTACAAGTGAATGTATTGCGGCAGTAAGAAGCAATTTATTAACATCGTCGGAAAAATGGTTTAAATACCGTGTACTCACTGGTTCTTTAGAGGTGGCTGCAAAAATTTTCAACGACACACGCCAAAATTGCTTCTTCTGCAAAGGTCAGCCCGAAACCACGGATCACTTATTATGGAAGTGCCCAGCTCTAAATGAAACATACCAAGCTGTCCGTCGTATCATCGAAGGAAGTTTTAACACCACCATCAGTGAAGAGGACTTCCTCTCAACTTCCTCGAATGCCAAATGCGACGCCGTCATCACCAAAATCCAATTTATAATATACAAATTGCGTACCATCAACGACAACGACCTGTCAGGAATCCTCCCAGTAGCTAGTTTACACTCAAATATCTTATTACACTTATAGATTATCCTTTTTTTAAATAATTCTATGTCTTATTTGATAATATTTTTGTGATTGATATGTTTTTTATCTTTGAAAGTTAATTTTAAGAACCTCTTTATTGTATAAAATGAACCTGTTGATAATATATGCCCATTGGGCCAAGAAAAAAAAAAAAAAATAGCAATTCTAATATACTCACATTCAACCTAATAAAACAGACGTAAAAATAAAAGTTCTTGAGGATCCTTTTAAGAAATAATGATGATCTATTCTCTATGGGCTTCTTTGATTCCTTACATGATGTGATTGTATGACCATACACAATCACATATGTTTTTATAAGACCCCCATCCTTTCTCTTATGCTTAATGTCGTGATTCCCGCCCAATCGAAATGACACAACGTCATTCACGTTATTACATATTATTCATCAATGCCAAGGCTATAAAAATGCCCTTAGTTGTGTGTCATCCCTCTGAAGATATTAGCAAGTGCCTTTCATTTGTATGTAATATATATATATATATATATTTGAATGAAAGAATGATGATAATAATTAATATCCACCTCACTAACACTTATACGCATTATAAAACCATCAATTGGGCTGAAAATTGGCTGACTTCATGAAGGACAATGCTTTGCTTCTTATAATATAAATAGGGATGTGCTAATAAGATTCGATTAATGACCTTTTGGTCCATTGACCTTCGAAAGCAATGTGAGAAAAAGTTTTCCCTTAGTTATATATACATTTTTGTGTGTCCAGGTTCAATATTCAGTTACATCGTTGAGGATATACATAACAATATAACATTAAAAGGTATTATAAATATTAAATATATTATATGTTTTGAGAGTATTTTGTTCTTGTTTTATAACGTCAGCATTATATAATCTGGAAGAAAAGTGCCCTCATATAAAGCCGAAAAGATTGACATTTTTTTAATTATCAGTCATAGATTAGATGACTGATATTGCATACAATAGCTTGATGTAGAGGTATTTATCGTTTAGATATATAAAATGAAGAACTTACGGTAGCTCCATATCTATGTATTGTGAGTCATATAAATATTGAGGTACTGTAAGTTCTTCACTGTAGATAACACTAAAGGGTAAATACTTTTTTATAAAGCTTTTATTGAAGTGATATCCTCTAATACATTTTGGCAGATATCACAAACCGATCACATACTTTTTTGAGTTCCAGGCTTTATTTTAGTATATCTTTGTCGTTTTAATCCTCATTTGCTATTCGAAAAATCGAAATGAGTATTCGTTTTTAGTACTGAGTGTAACATGTATTTGTGATATAGGACTAATGTGATGCCTAATCAAAATAAGGAGTGTGATAGCCATAAGCGTTAAGGCGTGTTCAACTTTTAATGTTGGGGCGCAGGTTCGAATACTCCCGAGAGGAATGTCATTTTTGGTCTATCTCATTGATAAGATTCTAGAGACTAATTTAATGCTATAATGCTTATTTATGTCGCCCGGATGTAATTTTTATCGAACCAAATAGGCACAAAC